>JAJEJO010004476.1:1352075-1396383 GCA_020662805.1 Glaucomys volans
AAGGAGGAGGAGGAGGAGGAGGAGGAGGAGGAGGAAGAGGAGGAGGAGGAGGGAGACAAGCTATAATCCCTAAGATTATGCTCTCAGTGACCCATTTCCTCCAGCCAGCCCCTGCCTGCCTATAGTTACAACCCAGTTAGTCCATTCAAATTATTAATCCATCTAATGAATTAATCTACTGATTAGGTCATAGATTTCAAAATTTAATCATTTCACCTCTGAACATTCTGCATTAACACACGCAAGCTTGGAGGGAACTCCTCATATCCAACCCATCACATGCACATGACTTCTACACCCTTCACCAATTCCTCCAATGTGATGTGTAAGCCTTGGTAGGGCCAGAGACCCTGTATTTTTTCTAATTGATTTCACCAGATATCTAGGTGCCCTGTTTCTCCTTGCTATGTTCTATTCATGCCCTCAATTTTGTATATCCTGTTTTTTTTTATTTAATTTTGATTCATTGAACACAAATGGAGTACAGCTATTGTTTCTCTGGTTGTACACAAAGTAGAGTCACACCATCTGTGCATTCATACATGCACACAGGGCAATGGTGTCTGTCACACATTCTGTTATTATTACCCCCCTACCCCAACCCCACCCCTCCCTTCCCTCTTTGCTATCTAGCCTTCCTCCATTCTTGCCCCCCTTCCACCCCACATTATGCATCATTATTCACTTATCAGAGAGACCTTTCGGCCCTTGGTGTATATCCTGTTTTAATATGCAAGATTCCTGCTCCAAAGTGTCATTTTGATCAGTGAGGCAAAAAAAAAAAAAAAAAAACCCCCATTTTTTTAAATAAAATGCCTCCTCACATACTTCAATATCCTTCTCAAATTTCCCCCACAATACTGCTCTGACTGATTTTTCAGTCTTCCTTTCCAGTCAAGCAAACCTAACTTATTGTCTACTTCACACAGCACTCCTCTTGGTTGCCTCAATCCACCATACATTTTTAGTAAGGATACTATTCTGGAAAAAATATGAATGTGTTTTTCTCCTTTGCATTTTCAGTTTCACTATCTTCTCCCTACTGAGTGAAGGTATCCATGCAATAAGAGAAAATCAAGTGGTTACCACAAGCAAGAACTGAGATGGAAGAAGGCAACAATGAACTTCTGACGTTCAAGTTAGAACTTACCCAAAGGGAAATAGCTTGGGATCAAGTTTTCTCAGAAAGAATAAATCTTCAGGAAAGAACTGATAGACAGTAAGAAGATGAAACTGTCCCCCAGAGGACAGGAGAGTATTCTGTGATGGCTTGCCTAAGAGGTTTTCAGCTCTTGAAAGAACAGATGACAGTGAAAGAAAGGAAAGCCCAACTTTTCCAGCATTTTTGGCTTATGGGAAGTGACCCGCAGTCAGAGCTGAAGCAATCAGTTGAGTCTCTACAGTTCAGACAGGCACTAGAAGGAGAAAGTATCTGATAAATCGAGGGTACCCTATGCTGGTTCCTGGCTTTGGTTCTGTGAATAACATTAGCAACAGATCTGTCACACAGAGTGTTGGGATTTTGTATTTTTATGTCTTTTCAATTTCATTTCCTTCTTTCTTGTAGAGCTGTAAGACCCTCCAGGGCAAAGAACAAACTTCCCATATCCCATGGTTTGGTTTCTGAATTTCAGGTGCCAAAGAATGAGGAGGGTTTTTTTTCCCCCATTAGCCACACAAATCATCATTGAACGACTGGGTAGAGGCTGTGAGATGAAAGTACACCAATAAAACTTGAGAGAATAAGATGTAAGGTCCTTATTTACACCTCAGGCTAACAAGTGTTAATTGCCTTTCAAAGAATTGTGGCCATGATGGGGTATGTGAGGAAAGTCCACATTTCAGCCTCCATAGGTTGGTTTAAATCTTTCTGCAAAGCTAGTTCAGATGTTGCATCTAAGAGCCCAAGACTGATCAAGAATCAGAACAACTAAGAGTTGCAGAAATAATTATGGGGACTGTGGTCAGACAGATTTAGTTATAAATAACTATGAAAAGGAAGACTGGGGAAAAATATTTTGTATAAATTGATTAAACTTTCTTTGCAGTTTTGAACTATATGCCAGGAACTGTGCTTGGGCTAGACTCACAGGGACAAATGATGTTCAGTACCTCTACACAGTGAATATGTATTGGAACACCATTCTAAGTACTTTGTACAGATGAATTTATTAATTTTAATAACATCTTTATGATCTATGATTGTCCCTTTTCCCAGATGTGCAAGGTCATACAGTTAATAATAAGTAAAGCGGGAATATGAGCCAAAGCATCCTGGCTCTGGGGTTTCTACTCTTACCAATATGGTTTATAGCCTGTAATATAGCCGTATGGACAGGCACAGGATTGGCATTTGAGAAACCTGGGAAAATATCAGAAGAAAGTTTAGGGGAATATGTTTATATCTTGGAATGGAGAAGGAATTTCTAAGCATGAACCAAACCCAGAAACCATAAAAAAAAAAAAAAAAAAAAAGACTGACTTATTTGGCTCCACAACAAACAAAAACCTCTGGATAGTCAGAGAAGCCATAAATGTTAACACAGGACTAAGGAGAACCACTTGGCATATATTTACTACAAAGGATCTTAATGATGCTTAAAGAAAGCCTATAAATCAATGAGAAGACAAATGAATAAAGAGAAAAGAAATGTTACAGAAAGGCAAATCAAAGAATAAACACAATGGCCCTACCAAAACAGGCTTAATATCACAGTATTGCATAACCCCAGCATGATAATAAATCAAAGCCTGACAAATGGAAGCTTTGAGATACTTTTCAACTCTGTAACTGATGATCAAAAGTTGGATGGAGGGTCAAATGGCACAGGACCTGAATCCATATCCCTGTTTGACTCAGCAATTAAGCTTCAGTCAGAATCTCAGGGATTAAGCAGTGTGCAGTATTCAGAAATTCCAGGGGTAATCATTGATAGAATTATTGAAGAATTGCCATGCTAATTCTTCTCTATCCATGGAACCATAGTTATTTCTTCATTGATTACATCCCCAATAAACCAAATGAGAAAACTGAAGAAAAACATGAAAATATAAATATCCTCAGAACAGCTACTCCAGAGGCCCTGCAAACCCACAGCCTTCCGTCAGCAGGAGCTGGTGCCTTTGCACGCTACGCCCTCCTGGAGAACATAGGCTGTTCTGTGTCTTATTTTTATTGTGTGTTTTTATTTTTGCATGCAAGACATTTACTATCCCAAAGACCTTAAGTTAATCAGAAATTCCTGAAAGTCTGACACACTGTGACAGAAATGAGGAAATGATACCTGAGACCAGCATCCTGGAAAACAAAATCTCTTGAGTCTCTTGAAGTTAAGACGAGAGACTTGAGTCTCTCAGTTAAGACTGCCTTGGCACTTTAGACAAGGACTTCAGAACTAACTTCTTAAGGACTTGAGGAAAGCAAGCGGGGAGAAAATCAGGTACCACAGAAAAGCTTCCAAACAGAGACTAATCACCCTGTAATAAACACTGTGAGTACGTTTCACACACCAGCTCTTTACAGGATTCACTTTTCTGCTGACTCACCTGGAGATACCTAGTAGTAGATCTTCAAAAAAAAAAAAAAAAAAAAGGAAGGAAATGAGGGTTTCCATTATCCTGCTGGAAGTTCTGCTTACTTTCCTGGCATTGTACTCTAAAAACTTATGTAAATTTTTCAATTGGGGAGACAATTTTTTTTTTTCTTTTTCCTCCTATAAGTATTTCACTGATTCTCTCTGGATAACTTCCATCTCCTAACATTTTCTGGCTGAGCAATCGCTACAAGTATCAAATAGAATACTTTGCTGGTTTTCATTCCATTTGGCTCTCTGTAGAACTTCACAAAAATAACCCTTTGGAAAACACATTAACTATTTCAGAGCATGCAGGTATCACCAGGGATTCGAAACAATGGGAAAAGCCTTCTGAGCACAGGATCAGAAAGATTGGAGCCTGAGGGATAATGGGGTTTAAGCCCAGCTGTGCCCCTGAACTGCTGAATCATCATGGAAAATTCAACCCCTCCGAGCCTCAATTCCTTTTCATCACTAAGATAAAGAGGTCGTGCATGATTGTGATGATCTGTGACATCACTTCAGACCTGAGATTCTGAAGTCTGTGATAAAATGAGGCCTGACAAATATTCTGTGACACTGAGATATGAATTTTATAGCTATTAGATGGTGCCTCAAAATTGTGCTCCTATACAGCATTAATAACCTGGTCTATGAAGCAGTTGAAATTACCAATTTTTATCCAAAGCATTTTCTGTGTTCAAGGTTTGTTTATTTGTTTTTCCTTTTCTTTGACACTATTTCAATTATGTGGAACCTAATTCTGAATTCACCAATTTGGTATGCCAGGAAGATGGTTTTCTGCCCTCCTTCCCCCCAAAACAGAGGCAAGATATGAGGCAAGATAAGTTTGGCTCTGCTGCATAAGTGAATTGAATCAGGGCTAATTCAAAGTCTTGTGGGGGCCTGGTAATTGCAGTTTTCTCTGTAGTGATTCAATCACAGCCCACTGCTCCAAGCCTACGGCTCATTTCTCCGTCTCAGTCTGGGTCCTCTACAGTTGCAGCAGAAGACCAACAGAGAGTAAAAAGTCCCTCCCAGACTCTTAAATGCTTTGGGCCTGAGGTCAGACACATTGTTCTGTTCATAGCTCATTGGTCAAAACTAGTCACATGGTGCTGCCCAACTGCAAAAGGCCTGAGAAACACAGGACTGGGCACATAGTCAATCAGTCTGTGTGAAAGTATGTCTTCCCCTCCCTCCCTCCCTCCCTTCCTCCCTTCCTTCCTTCCTTCCTTCCTTCCTTCCTTCCTTCCTTCCTTCCTTCTTCTTTCCTTCCTTTTTCTTTTTCCCTCCCTTCCTCCTTTTCTTCTTTCCTTCTTCTTCCTCTCTTATTCTTTATTCTGTAACCTCTAAATGGTTACATGTTAACACAGCAATTCATTCATTGTCCCCTAATTCTTAAACACCATCACCTGCAAGATGTTAGATAACTTCAGCAACATAAAGATGAATGGTAGTGACAAGGGAGGGGGGAAACTTCTGGACTTTTTCTCCTTTCATCTTTCCATTAATGCAAGTAAGGATATTATTCTCACCATCTTTACAGATAAGAAAACAGAGACTCAGCAAGTGAGCAATTTGCCCAAATCACATGGTGAGCATGTGACCAGTCCATAATTCCTGCCCTGGTTTGTGTGAATCCTGTGTCTTTGTTTTTTTCCATCACAACCCCTGACTGGTCAGTCAGCTAACTGGAAAGACCCGCTTGCCTGGTGGATTAGATGCCCAGGTGGTTTGACCTTTTTGTTGAAGTTATCTAGCTCTGTTTACTTGGGCAAGTTAATTACATTCTTTGTGTTTCAGTTTCTTCATGGGTACTAAAGGTTATTGAGATAATTAAATGATAAACAATCCCATGTCTAGTGCTGGGACATTGTGAGGATTCACCAGGTGTCCCCCCAGCATCAGCATCATCTTAATCATCATGGTCATGCCGGTCACATCGTGCCTAAGGTTCTTTGACTCTGTGAACCTCACTTGTGACCTAGTTACATCTGACCTTTTTTCCAGGGGCCAAGACTCAGCTTGTTATTGCTCAGGACACTGTTAGTTAATTTCAGGTCCTTCGGGCTGTGTGGAAGCTCTCTCTTGGGCTTTACAAACCTTTAAAAAATAAATCAGAATTCATTTTCTGCTATTATATTTACTTCACCTTATCTTGACTTTTACTTTTTTCATTTACTTGTAATTCACTCAGATCTCTATTATTTCAAATAGGTGAACAAGAAACAGTATGAGAAAATGGAAAGTTACACTCCCAAGCTGCATAAGGTGAAGGCTTTCTTGTTACCTCAGTAGCTTCCCAAAGACTCTTGCAAGGATGGTGCCTTGATGTCGCCTCGCCGTCAGCTGCACCACCTTTGATTTATTTTGGCCTGAACTTCTAACACACGGAGTTCTGTGACTCCATCAACACAGGATCCCACCAAAGACCCCAGCTCATGGACCCTGCACTTGGTCCTGTCTGCGCCTCCTGCTTTCTCTCTTTCCTTTCAATCTTTCCTTGTTCATCATGACGGTTGTGCCTCTGCAAACACTTGACTTCTTAACACTTCATTCCTCTCTCCCTACACTGTGCTCCCTTGGCAAAGTCTTAGGCTTTATTAAACTTTTTACCTACCTTTGCCTGAACACTTGTGGAGGATCCAGCAAACTCAGTGATGACTATTCATTCTCATCTCATAATCAGGGCTTCAAATCAAGTGTGAGTCTTTGACATTGCTGGTGGGCCCATGGTGGTCCTCCTGAGATTTACCTGTTTTATTGGCTTGTGACTTTGATTCCTAAATGTGCTAATTTTTTAAATGCCAGTTGGGGCTATTTCTGACTTTTGAAACCAAAATTTTTGCAAAGGATTTTGAAGTCTTTTAATTCTCTGCATCAAATCCATTTGTGTTTGAAACCTTTGGAGTAATGTCTACTGTCCTGTCCAAATCCTGAGTGACACATAAGCATGGCTGGCTGCTGCTTTTTCATCATTTGGATGTAAACTTAGCAGTACCTCTTCGTCCAGACTTTCACTTTCACATCACTTTAATTTGTGATATACTATTTATAACTCTTTGATTTCTTGTTTATTTATGTATTCACTAGAGCATAAGTGATCTTGTTCATCTGTGCATTTCCACCCTTGGGAACCCAGAAGGCTGGCAATCAATATGTGTGGAATAAACTGATCATCCTGCAACTTTTTTTTTTTAATATATATACAAAGGAATACCAGTGATTGAAATTTTAGGTTCTTCTGATGAATTTTCCAGTAAGTCTACTATGACCAAAAGAGTGTTTTAGTAATGTGAGGATCCAAATTTGAATTAGAGTCCTGCTTTGGGAAGCCAGTGAGGGAAACAAAGAATAAGACACAGGTATGACTGTTGTGTAAAATAAAAGGTGGCATCAAGGTGCCCACATGAACACTGTGGGAATACTATGGGAGTTCAAAAAAGACTTGACCTTCCATTTGGGAAGATAAGTGAGGGTTTTGTGAAGAAGTCCATATTTGAATTTGGTCTCAGAGGATAATTAGGACTTAAGCCTGTTGAATGAAATGTTAGAAAATCTTATCATAGACTCAAAGTAGGGAAAAGCAAGTTTAGTGCATAGGGTGTTGGGAATAGGCTCTCCTGGCTGGAAAAAAGGGTGTGAAGTTCAAGGGTGTGGGAGACAGACTGTACTCAGAAAATAAAGGAATTGTGCATAAATCCTCAAAGAGACAGAGGGATCCATTGTTTTTCACTTAGAAACAACTTGCTGATATATACATGCAGATTTTAGATTTATTTAAGGTGGGTATTAAGTTTGCAGTTAGAGAATAGCTCATTTATGCTAACAGCCTCAAGGCTGTACAGATTCTGTTTATTACATTAGAAGCCACTCCGTGTTCTCCATCCTAAATACTCCGTTTCAGATTCCACATTGTGAATCTCTGCTAACTCTGAATATGAAGTAGGCTGCATGCAAATGCATTTGTTCCTAATGAGCTTTTAGCATCTCTCCTCCTCTCTAAGGATGAAATCAGTGCACACGCTGCTTCTTTGGTCACGTCAGTAATCTTCCTGCAGAGAGCAGAAGATGATTAAACCTGCTCTAAATCATCATAAGCCGATTGAAAGACATTCTCCTCTTGAACTTCTGCTTCACTCTAAAACAACTCAGCAATTGAATTTGAAACTGTCTCAGGGTGAAGTTAAAAGGAGATATAAATCTTCCTTGATGTTCCTTAACATCTAATAAAGTGATTGTGGTTGTGTTATAACTTTATTAGTTTCCTAGACACTCTCTCACTCACCAACAATAGGCATCCTTCAAAATGCATTCTCCTGTCTTGTCTTATGAAACCGGTTGCCTTCAGAAATTCTATCACCATGATGCTCGGTTAAATCAGTTGTCCCAAGTCAGCTCCTGTGGTTTGCTTAGTCATAGGGGTAGGTTGGGGTGATATGTTCTATTTTCTGTAGTTCTAATGTCATTGCATATGAGTAATTATATGTGTAGAGACAGCATTCACATGTTAAAGTTAATCATCAATGATCAGTGTTAATTTTAGTTAACGCTTTAAAATGTATCATGGAAGATGATAAAACCAGTAAAAGAGTACAAGTTTTGATATTTCTCCAATTCAGGAAAGAGGGCTCTTTGCTCTTCAAATTATGTTTATTTTCTCACTTAAATGGAGTCACATTTCCATATGGAGAAAGAAGAGGGTATCAAGACCAGTTGATTATCTTAGTGTGTAATGCTAAGTATCCTAAGCCCAGGGGAGAATTCCATACAGCATCATGAAGCATGATTCAAGATCTTAAAATGACCTTCTAGAAAGATTCCCTTCTTCATTCTCCCTCTTTGCTCTGCCATAGATATGCTCTTTTTTGATCATCTCCACTCTTTAGATATTCTGGAAATTTTTGATTCTCTCAAAACCATTGACTAATTGTCAAATTGAGCTCTGTGAAAGGGCATCTACTGAAGTCATTTGTTATAGACAAGGCTATTTCTGATGAGGTTTAAATCCTAGCAGGAAAAAACTGACACCATCATCTAACCTGGAAGTCACTGGACCACTTTTTAAAACTTTTGAATTAGCTTCCAACAATTAATATTATACCTAACTGGATCACTTAATCATGTTTGTCTGGTCCCTGAAGGAATCCTGAGTTTCAATTTCTGTAATCATACTTTCTCATTCTGTTGAAAACCTGAATTATCAGAGAATCCAGGTGCTTATTCCAAGTCAACAGCTGATTGAGGACTTAACATGGTGTTTATTGAAATGGGAAAAACTATGTTCTATGCCATCATATTAATCCTTAAATTCATGAATGCCTCTTCCATTTGACTTACATAACTATAAGTTTGACCATCTTTAGCAATACTGTTGGAATCAGATGAAAGAGACTCTTTTTCTAGTAACTGTCATTTGGCATTTCCTTTACCCATGGGAAAACAAGAATCCAACTATTCTTTTCTAATTCACAAGTCACATTTTAAAAATGTATGTTAGAGTAACATAATAAGAGATAGATGAAATGCCTAGGCCACAGAGAAGGCACAGAAAGAACCAAGTAAGCATAATAGCCAAGAGATAAATAGCACAGTTAATACATTCTTTTTATTTTTTAAATTTTTTTAAAAAAAAATTTTTAGTTGTAGATGGATTCAATACCTTTATTTTGTTCATTCATTTTTTATGTGGTGCTGAGGATCGAACTCAGTGCCTCACACATGCCAGGCAAGCACTCTCCCACTGAGCCACAACCCCACCCTAAATACCTTCTTAATTCCATCTCAATTATTTTGGCATTTAGGGGCTGGGACAGTACTTGGCTTAGAAATGGAGAGTAACATTTTTCAAATTTCTACCAGCTGGTAGGCATCGTGCATAAATTATCTTATTCACACAACCATCTCTCAAGAAGAGTATTTCATCATTATCCTACAGAAGAATCTGAGCTTGAGAGATATTAAGAAACACCCTAAGTCTGCCCAGAAAGCCTGTAGCAAAGTGGGTGTTGTAACCAGGTGTCTTATTTCTAGGACACAATTTGCTTATATTCTCTAGTCACAAATTTCATGCAGTTTAAAAATAAAGAAAAGTCAAAAGGAATATTTTAAATGATGATAAAACAAAGGGTGAGTCAAATTTTTAAGTACTCCAAAGAAAATGTGTTCTGTATTACCATGTGATTAATCTAGTTTTAAACAATTCTTTTCCATGCATGGAAAGCAAATTACCTTTGGGCCTTGTTTAGACACAACTGCCTTAATCTGAATTACTTTTGTACAGGAAAGGAACAAAAGGGGTTTCTTTGGGGCTGAATATTCCCTAACTCAAGCTCTTCTGGCATATGTAGTTGACCTTATTTAAATTTAGACAAATTTGTGACTTGGGTTCTCCCTGAAATGTTGAAATACTGATGCGATCACACTAGCATATGTATGTGCACACACACACATAAATATATAATATGTATATACATATATGTGTATATCATCTATGCATTTATAAATTTATAAATTTCCTGAAGCATCTCCAAGTCACAAAAACAAGCAAATGTGGCCCACTTCTATACAGAAAACAATATGTTTCCCTTCCAGAACTGCTGAAAATCTTCTCTTTGAAACCCCTTTGACAGAGAGCTAAATCTCTCCAGACAGGCTGAGGAGGATTAGAGTGTATTCCTTTGGGTAGCAGCCTTGCAGGGTCAAAGGAAGATAAAGGGATTTTCAAACACGGTTCTGATGAAGAAGGCAGCCAGAATGAATGGTGGAGGGACATAAACACCTAACCTAGGACATTTTCAACCTGAATCAAACCCCAGAGGAGCTGCTTCTGCAGGGAGCTGCCTCGTTTCTCAGAGTCTGCTGAAATAAATTCTGTGCCCTTTCAGAATAGATTTGAATGGTGAATTACTCTGCTTGAAGATGGAAAAGGAGTAGGGAAGCTTTTCTTTTCCCGTGAGGCAGCATCCCTATTTATAAGCGGTAATGAAATTGACACAGGTAAACTGATTATGTTAAGTACACTGGGAACACAGAATCTCTGAGCACCATTTCCTTTGCCTGCTCTTTGGGGGTTATGTAGAAAGTTGTGATGCTGGGGCTCAGAACCTTAAGTCCCAATCAGTGAACGATTTATTAACCTTTAATAAGCTGCTGATCTCTTTGTGCCTTAGCCTAAAATATGAAGTAAGATATTGTCTTGAGATCTGGTGTTGAAAGGATAAATAGGTGGCAATTATGAGGCCTCTTAAGCAACATTCCCATAAGGGATTCCAACCTAAACTCTAATTGACATAAACTGTTTATTTTTATCAAGTTGGAAATGAACTACTTTAAAATAATAGGGAAATGAAGCTTATTTGGAGTGATATTTTTCCACAAAATTTAAGATGGAGGTATCTGAAACAGAGTATCATCTTAGAAAAAGCAACAGGCAGTCATGTAGTTAAAGGTGGGAAGGACACTGTGCCCAATCTTGGCCGGCTCACTGACTGCAAGGACTGACTCAAACAAGCCATTAGGTACAGCAGCAGGTCGCACACCTCCACTGCCAGCACAGAGGGCACCATCAACAACTGGTAGAACATGTTGGCCAGGTTTTCAGGTCCAAATTAAGGGCTATTCTATGCCATAAATATGTACAGTTGTTATGTGTCAGTTAAAATGTAAGAAATGAATTTTAGAGCTGGAATTCTCAAAGTGTTCTTTTATTAAATTAATTTAACTTTTAATCAACAAACAAAAATTATGTATGCTTCTCGGGTACAACATGATATTTTGAAATATGCATAGATAGTGGGATGACTAACTTATAGATTATCTTGTATAGTTATCGTTTTTGTGGTAAGAATACTGAAAATCTACTCCTGGTGTTTTTTAGGAATATAACACATTATTGTTAATTACAGTCATAGGTCTGCAATAGATCTCTTGAACTTTCTCCTTCTATCTAACTAAAATTTTATTCCTTTAATCAACACACACATTTAGCAATTGCTGTTCTACTCTGAACCTGAGTTCAACACATTTAGATTTCGCCTATAAGTGAGACTTCGTACTACTTGTCTTTTTCTTCTTGGATTATTTCACTAACATGTCTTCCATGCTAACTTGGTGGATATGTTGCTCTTCCAAGTCAATTCCTTCTTTTTAAAGGCTAAATTGTTTTCCACTGTGCACATATACTACATTTCCTTTATCCATTCATCCACTGATGGACACTTAGGTTGATTCCACATCTAGGATATTGCTAGTAATGCTGCACTGAACGTGGGAGTGTAGACTTGTCTTCAACATAACGATTTTGCTTCCTGTGGGTATGTACCCAGGAGTAGAACTGCTGGATCATATGGCAATTATGTTTTTAATTGCTGAGGAACCTCCATATTCTTTTCCCTAATGGCGATATCAACTTACCTTCTCACCAACAGTGGGCAGGGATCCGTTGTCAACATATTTACACCACTGTGGCCTCTTTGTAGTTTTATCTGCACTTTACTGATGATTAGTTGTAGGAGTGCCTAAGGATACAGAGCTCAGGCGCTTTCTCTTCCCTTAATTGATCTGATCATGAGCCAATCACGAGCCTAGCATGAGCATGCTCGGGAGCGTGGCACGGGGGTGATAACAGCTGTTGATAATTGTAATTAGTGAATGTCTGCTATATAATCTTGCTTGTTCCACATTAAACCAAGCCTGGTCTTCAGAACTCGAGCTCCCAGCGTGGTGTTAGCGCTGTCACACTCATCCTCCTTACCTCCACAGGCTGCTCCTGTTCCAATTTACAACAATCAGTGATGTTGAATATTTTTCATATACACATAGGCCATTTTTGGAAATGCCTACTTAGGATCTTAGAAATATTAAGTCTACTCTTTTTTGGTCTAGAATAGAACATAAGATCCTGAGAAACCAAGGGACTTGATAAAAAAATTGTTCAGCTTCACAGCACAAGATTTCCAGTCTGATTCTTTCTTAGTTACAGAGCACTGAAACTAAATCAATGGATCAATACTATGAAAAATATAGGTACAGTATGCATACTATATACTATGAATCTTAACATATACAGCATACTTATTAAAATATATTGGTGTATCATATGCCTTAAATATGTAAAAATTACGGATATATTATAGAATCATATGTAAAGTTGTTCATATATTTGTATTGAATTATATGAAACTTACTTTATATATTGCACAGTAAAATGTGCCTTGTATATTATATATTCAATGTATATTATTTTACATGTAATATATGCATTGTACTACATACTAAAAAATGTTGCTTGGCAACTCAGAGAAAACTTATTTTGCAGTAGTCTGACTTTCTCACTTTTATCCATTATATTGACCTGAGAAGATACACTCTCTTATTCAAATCCTATATTTCCTTCCAGTCCTTGCATAAAAAACAGCTCTTCCTTGTAATTTGGCTCGATGACCCTAAATCATTTCTGACTATTGTCAGCTCATCTTCATCCTGCACAGCTATACGGTGAATTTCTAAAGAGCCCCTTAAAAGAGAAGCACCCTCACAGTCATTGAGATCCTGACCTTAGAATCAGGCCTACAGGAGTCAAGAGCAATTTCCCTGACCTATACTCCTGTTCATTACCTGATCTATAAAATGAAGGTAAGAATTTTGCCTCTTGCATTGTCTTTTCAGGATTCAAGCATATATAGGCAGAACACTCAGTAAATATAGGTTTTAGTCATTTTACTGTGGTTCTTGCACACTGTGAGTACTTTATGTCCTGTCAAATTGAATTTTATGTTTTCCTTCAAATTCTTTATAGTTCTCCCTCTTCAATCTTAGCTTGATTCCTTTAATTTTATCACCCAGCTACTGACACATAGATCATAAAAGCTATTTTAAATTATTTATATTCACCTTTGGGTCCTCCAAGAAAACAAACAGCTAGCTGCATCAAATTTTGCCGACAGCATTCTCTCCTTGTCAACACAGAGCAACAGAGGCAGCTATGGAATTTTGCAAAAGCATTTATCTTTTTTCGAGTGACTCATCAACAATGATGAGAAGAAGTAAACATCAAATGGTAAAGTGAACTATTTAAGCAAGTAAGAAGCTGGAGTTTCTGAGTTCTTCTTGGTATAGAAACACATGGAGTAAAGGAACCATGAGGCCATTTTCTGCAAGAATCCTCCTAAAGAAAAAAATTTCCTTAGAAATTTCCAGGTAGCAATAGAAGAAAAACAGTTGTGAGCTATTTTATCCTGAAGTATTTACCTAATTGTCCCAATTCCCCTCTTGAATTTGCAATAGAGGCTGGTTTCCCCATCAGCTAATTTGTTTTCCACTCCTCTGGATTATAAGGTAAACTTATCACATCCACTTTCAAATGTTTGACAGCTTTGCCCCATTATTGCAGTTTCTTCTTCTCAAAGAATGACTGTGTGAGCAAATGAGCATGTTTCACTACGTGTGCCTTCAAATACATCCCCAGTTTACCCACTGCCCAGCTTTCTCACCTGACCTTCTGCCAGAGCCTACCATCCTCTGTTCCCCACCCAACAGCCAATGGGATGATATTTCGAATATAAGCTAGGATCCCTGTTATCCTATAAATAAATACAATGCAAACTTCCCACCATGGCCTCCAAGGCCCTGCGTGGTCAGGCATCTGCCTTCCTGTTGGACCTCAAGTTCACAGGCTCACAATTGGTAAAAATATGCTCTTTCTTCTTGGGCGATATTTCAGACAATTGCTCAGAGGCACTTCTATTTTCCCTGAATGTCCCCTTAAATGCCTCTCTCTACATCCTCTTGGGCTTTCCTTTAGTCTATTCTTTAATCATTTATTTTCTGGAATCATTAATGAATTATATAGTGATATAGTCTGTGTCACTACACTAGCACATAGTCTCCGCAAAACTTTACCAGCAGGGCCTAAAACAATGTAAGGCACATGGTAAGTGCTAAATGATTTTTTTTAATAAATGAATAACATGAAAAAATATCTAAAGCTCTTAGTGGAGCATTGGACTTGTAATACATGTACAGAAAATAAGTTCTTTAAAGTTTTTGCCATGTGAAATGTAATGTGAGATCAGAAAAACCAGGGTAGGATGACCTCAGATATCATGCTAGAAAAAGTCACAAGATGACAGTAGGTAGAAAAGAGGTCACTGATAATTTCTTTGTTTATATTTATTCCTATGTGAATTGATTCCACCCAGACTATACCAAATTCTACCAGACACATGCTTTCATAATTCTAAATGTTGGCCAACTCTGGGGATCCATGGTGAAATCTAGCAGTCTGTTTATTTGCATCTAGGATACAGCAAGCTACTGAGCACAGCTCCTTCTGACTGCAGTTCTGTTCTTAGGAAACCACGCAGATTATCTTCAAGGGCAGAGGAAGTTCGATCCTGGCTCTCAGACCTTCTTGTTTTATTTGGGCACCTCAGGGATTTAACATCGGAGGCATTTGGGGACTATGTGCAAAGCCTCTGAAAATCGATTTCTATTGCCCAAGAAGAAAGAGTACATTTTTACCAATTGTGAGCCTGTGAACGACATTTCCTTTCTTGCCACCACATTTGAAAGCTTGTTAGCCCCAACATGCAGGCAGAGGCTATTCTGTTAATTTGCATTTCTGGAAGGCAACCCTGACCCAGCTTTCCTCCTCCAGTGCGGTCTGTGTGAAGTGATTTTGGTGACTGCTCCCTCCCACCTCTGTATTTAATTAGCTATATCTCAGACTGAGAGAAAAGAACAGGTAGAGAAAAAAAGATAAAGAAAAAAGAAATCTGACCTGGCCTCATGCTAACTCTGGAAACCAAATGTATTTATTCCTTTGAAAAAAAGTGTCTCCCAAGTCCTTGGCAGAGTGCTCAAAGTAGCCTTCATGTTAGTGCTGGAAGTCGTCTTTAGTCCAAGGCCAAGGACTGCAGTTCAGTGTGTGTGAGATCAAACACAAGTGCCCAGAGCTGCTACGAGGTCCAGCAAGTCACCTGGGACTGGGGGTGGTGGCGGGTGGGGGGACTTCTGGGGGAGAAGAGCTTTTCATACTTTAAAAGGCATCGAAGTACCACTGCCTGGAGATTTTAAGTGTTTAAGGGACCTCTTAGTTCCTTTTCACTACACAGAATGGCAGAGATAAGACCCAGAATAAGAGTCGCACCTTCAGTGAAGTCCTGGATTTACCTCCATCAAACCCTTGAGAAGTCCAAGGTAAAAATAAGCTCAAGTAAAATGTGAGATTCCCTATTATTGCACTGGTTCCATGTTCTTTTGTTCATTAAATATTTATTGAACATCTGTGACGTGCCTGAATGGGGTTGGAATGAAAACTTAAATTTCCCTCATATACTCTACAGTCTCTCTCACAATGGCTCCTGTGTGGCTTTGTTCCCTCAGTGGACATGTTCTGGGAAGTACAGTAGGAATCCTCTCCTGCATGTTGGTGACGCAGTGCACCCTGGGTATTGTGGAGCCTGAAGGAATGGAATTGCAGTTTCTTTCTCCCTACTCCTACTATCACTTTTCTGGACCAGCTTCGGCCCAGGCACTTGCAGATGTTAAACGTAAGAGCCTCTTTCAGGAACGTTTCCCCCTTGCACCACTCTACCCCAATGGCCCTTGTCAGACCTCAGGACATAGTGGCAAGAACATGGATGGTGGTGTTAGACAGTGGCAGGTACAAATTTTGGCAGATTTTCAGAGATAAATGCTAGATGACCCCAGATAACTTGGAGGCCATGTGCCATTGCTTCCAAGTGTACAAGTTCTGGCTGTATCTGATTCTTGTTCTCATTTATACTGAAGGTTTTTGTTTGTTTGTTTGTTTTGCTTTGTAAACAAACCCTTATTGAGTCCTTACTCTATATAAGTCCTTACTCTATAAGACCCATGTGGCTTTGACGCAGTCAGATGAAGTTCTTAATACAGATGTCATTAGAGTCCAGTGTGATGAGTGAAATCAACACTGATCTGAATTCACAACTTACAGTGACATATGGAAGGGAGAATAATGACTTCTGCCATTAGTCAGGGATGATGGGAGGGTCTGGGGCTGGGAGGGGTTGAGATTAGTAGACTGTGAAGGAATAAATCCCATGGACAAGTAGAGAAGGATGCTCAAGATAGAAGGAACAATATAGACCAAGGCATTGGAGGTGGAGCAGCTGACATATTTGGAAAATAGCAAATGATTGAGGTGGGATATAGTGTTTGCTTTCATCTCCTGTGTTTCCCGGGATTTCACTCCAGCCTCTGTATTTACAATCATACGTCTACAGGTTTACAATGGTTAATCTGTTTGTTCAATGAATGGTTTTGAGTACCTATTATGTGTTAGGCAATGTAACAGTTTTGATTCTATTACTATAGTCACATCACAGAATTATATCATAGCACGTGAGTGCATAATGCTAGAACATTAAACACATCAAAGTTCACTGCAATGTTTCTGCCTATGTGATACTATTCCAGAGCTCACAATCATTCTAGCACACAGTGATTCTAGCACAATAAACAGATTTTGAAGCAGCTTTAGGTTCATTTATGCATTAACTAAAGAGTGAATTTGATAGGAACCTTTTCCCAAGGATTTCACAGGAAATTAACAAGATAATTACCAAGTACTTGAATAAAAGATAGAATGCTCAGGAATAAGGAAAACATCATACTTTTGCAAAATTCTTTCCAAAGTGATTATTTCTAAAAGATGTGGCATCTTTTCACAGAAGATACCTCAAGGCCATAAGCCAAGTATATCCACTTTCCTTTTTCCCAAGGTGGTGTGGAATCCCTGCCAATAAGGACCTAAAAGATGGTTTTTAGTGCTTGCCTGGGAGAAATAAACAGCTGAGCTGTACCCCTCCCATGGATGCAGCTTTGAGATGTTAATGAGTGCTCAGGTTGTGTCAGCCTGACACTGGAAATGACGACTAATGATAAGTTGTATGTGTTCTAAAGAGACAGAGATGGTTGTCACCATGGCAATGGTTACTGTGGTCCGACTTTGTTATCATTCATAATGGTGAGTCTCAGCCGTCCCCCTCGCTTCCCTGCTGCCCGCTCTAACCCCGTGTAGAAGATATACACAGTCCCTGCTGTGAATGGCTCTGCAGAACCAGATCATTAGCTGGCTGTTTATGCCTCATGAGAATCTCTGTGGAAAGCTCTTTTGGTGATGGATGTTTCTTTGCAGTTTTCCACAGGAGTAGAGTAGAATATCCCTGCCTCTGGATCCCAAGGGAAGTGAGTTGACCTGAGGAGAACTTATCCAGATGCAGCCATGAGCCTCAACTATGGTCTCATGCCCAATGACCAATTTTGCCTCTGTAAGTTGAATAGCCCTTGCTCACCTATCTCACACCCAGTGAATCATATGATAAGTTGCAGAGAAGGAAGGCTCAAAGCCAGGGCCTTTCTAACCCCATAATACTGGCCTACTCTTTTCAGCAAATTAAGTCTCGGTAGAGTGCATCTTGGTGAAGGGTTCTCCATATGTTCCCATATTCCCTTAATTGATTCACTCAATTATCTTCAACACAGACATACTTAGCTTTGTGCTTAACACATAACCACTATGTGATACACAGATAAGCTCTCAACATTCAAACTTCAGTATGAAAGGAAGGTATGTAAACTGACATCTGTAATTCAAGGGGGAGCAGTGTTATAATCTCTTTTGACATACATCAAATTGAGCATCCACTATATGCCAATCATTATGCTAGATAATACGAATAAATTCAGAGCTTAGGAGCAAATGTATTAGAAAAAAAAGACACGTTATTGGTGTTACAAGAACACCAAGAGTACATGAATTGTAAAATAATCTTATGTATAGTTAGTATCTTTATTTAGAGACAACGAGAGAAAATTTCCTGAGAAGGCTGCATCTCAGTCTAGTTTGAGAGAGGCTTAGGGATTCACCGTATGGACTGTTGGGACCGGGCATCCCCAGCATGTGGAAGACACAGATGCAGGGAGTGGGTACAGTAGATAGTCACTCCAGCAGCAAATGTGGTAGGAAACAGCAAGTCTTGCTCATGAAGGACAAAATATCTGCAATATTTTCCCCCTGCAAGTAAACAAGAAAAGGAGGTCTTAAAGAAGGGGAGAAGTACAACTCCAGTTGACATTTTGGAATAATCTCTCTTGTGGAAGGGTAGAAGTTGTTCTGCTGGAGATGACCCTTCTCCTTGATCACAAAAATTGGTCCAAGATCAAAAGTGGACACTTGATCCAATTAAGAACAGTAAGAATCCTTTTCTGGATGATTTTATCTGAAGTCAAGGGAGACATCTTTCTCCTCTTACCGCATTATGTTGATTCCACAATGTCTTCTGCTGAATGTTTACTAAGTGGAGCAAGATTATCTACAGTAAGACAGAGTTAAGGGCAGGAATGAAAAAAGAGGGAGAGGGGATGGAGAGAGAAACTGAAATAGTTCTAGTACTTGGATCCTGTTGAATCTGAAGTCAGCTCCAACTCCACTCCTCTGTCCATGATTTTCTCCCTATTTAAATGATTGAGTGGCTTGTCTGTCACTTAAGGTTTTGACTCATACGGAAAGCTTGAACTCAATTCATTAATAAAAAATTAGCAAACACTGGAGAATATAAAAGTAATTCCAGGCAAAGGGGCCAGCCTTTGTGACTGACCAGTGCCTGTGATTTGGTATGGAACAGTGCTGAGAAAGGGTGGGGAGTGGCAGGTGGTGATGTCAGAGAATTGAGCAGGGGCCAGGACACAGATGATCTTATAGATCTTACAAAGAGCTAGGACCTATAGATTAGCATCTCTCTAACTGTTTTGGTGAAAGACCTGTTTTTTATTTTTATGCTTCAGTCTATCACAGACCAATCTTTTAATAAAATCATTCAAATGAATACTTACACAAAGGACATAAAGAAAAAATACTAGCCAAATCTTATTATGAGATTAAACTGACATTGAATCCTTTCTTTCAAGTACCTGTACTCATGTTCTCTATTTCTATACTTACTTTTTTGCAAAATGAAAATAAACAGCTTATATTCTAACACCTCTTCACAGACCACACTTTAAGCTATGTTACTGGAGATGATGTAGTACCATTGATATGTTTTAAATGAGTGTCAAGATATAATTCTACCTTCTTATAATGACAGCTACTTACATCATGGAACTGCCAGCCATGACTTTAAGACCAGTTTCACCCAGTAACTGCTGCTGGGGCAGGCAAGTTAGCTCTCCGACACACCAGAAAATTAGGAGTTAAAAAGTGGACCAGTTTTCAATGCTATAAAATTAAGATAACACACCAAGAGACAGGAAGGTTTGGCAGTCAGCTCAGCCTTCCGAGACCATGTGGTCAGCAGAAATACAAAACAGCCAGAGCCAGACAAAACAAGATCACTAAAATCAAACCCACAGAGACAGGACAATTGTCTTCCCTGTTCTCAAAATAATATTGGGAATTTCCCCAGGTGATCAGGAGAGACTCCAGGTGGTGAGGGGTACCATAGTAACCTGCTGTTACCTTTACTTTATTAGCATACCCAAGATGGTATGAGACGTGGGATGCATGAAGAGGCATGATGAAGAGTTCAGGTGCATCTGAAACTCCACCTGGACTGGGATGCTGTCAAGAGACTGGGACCCTGCCTACTTCATGAATGCCATGAAAGCTATACTTCTTTGTCCTCTGAGTCAACCTGGAATTTCTGTCTCCCATATGCTGTCTCCATTGAGTTTAAATGCAAGAATAAAGAGGCTTATTTTCATCCCAGGTATGCCTGTATCTGATTCTTCTGATGGAGAGCACAAGAACTCACCCTATCAGTGATGCTCCCACTGGCCAATCAGAGTTTTCCAGTACCTCCAAGCACTGAAAGTGCCAATGAACTTTCCTTCAAAATAGCTTGTATGGAGTTCTCCGTCTTAATAAAATTCTCAATCATTGCTTTGTTCTCTGTACCTATCAGAGGCCATCCTGGTCTGCACGTGTGTGTTGCAGATTGCAATCCCATTCTCTATTCCCAAGTAAAAATTTCTTTATTGCAGATTTGTCTCTATTTCTGCTTGACTTTGACAAAGTCTTTCCAGGTGCATTATCCAGGTATCTGCATTATACTATCTGGTTGGGAGACATGAGCACTAGGTCTGTGCCACATGACCTAGTTGTGTGAAATAGACCCTTCCCTTGGTCAGAATCAGTGCTTCAAAACAGTTCCTCTTGAGTTTATTTTCATAAAAATTACAGTTTATTCTGTAGTATTTATTTTATGTTAAGAATATGTTCTGACAGGCAAATAAATACTTCCAAAGACCTAGAAACGAAAGAATGGAGGAACTTTGGATTACATAGAGGGAAATAAGAGGGGGCAGGGGGTGAGGGTAAGAAAGATGGTGGAATGAGACAGACATCATTACCGTATGCACATGTATGATTACAAGAATGATGTGAATCTACATCATGTACAACTACAGAAATGAAAAGTTGTACCCCATTTGTGTACAATGAATCAAAATGCAGTCTGCAAAAATAAAAAATAAAATAAAATAAAAAGAATATATTGAAAAAAACTCTGCCTCCCAACCCTATTTCAAAATAATTTCTCATTGCTTTTCCTTATTGACAAAAAGAATCAGTAAAATTAATAAAAATCTAAAAAAAAAAATCTTGGAGTAGAAGACATGTTTTCAAAACTCAACAAGTAAGGGAAGGATTCTCCATGTGGGGTTATCACATAATTTCCTTCTCTACAGAACTAATAATTCTGAGAAAGTGAACCCTTTCCCTGTCTCCTCCTATTCCCAGCAGCTGAGTGATTTCCTCAGCCACAAGCTGTCAGATGTATTTTTGGAAGCATCTTTGAAGATGATCTTGATTGAGTTAATCAATCAGTTTCCCACAGTGCTGATGTTCTGAAGGCTTTAGCAGGAGGGCACATAATTAAACTCCCTGTATACCAGTAAGCTGCATCATTGCACTGGAATATACAATTGATTTCTCAAAACCTTGCAGTGGTAAATGTCTGGAGAGATTTTCACATACTTACAGGACAGATTCAAATAATAATAATATTGGGTATTTACTATGTGCCAGTCAATAAGCTGTGTATGTGGATGGCATTAGATATATTATCGGACTTAATTCTATCAGTAAATCTGTTAAGAGTATTTTAGTATCAACTTCTTTTCTACAGATAGGAAAACTCATATACACAGAAAGGTGGGAGAACTTGCCCTAGGTGAAAAGTTAAAATCTGAAAAGAAATACATAATAAATTATAAAACTTCTAAACTACTGGTCTGTGGGGAAATAAGTACATGAAGAAAGTAGAACATTAAATAGAAAACAGAAGAAAAATTAAGGAAAATTCAAACTGTGAAGAAAATAATGCATTCACATTGATCAGTAACAATTATTAATATATTTTTGAGAGTTACATATTCTTTTAAGAAATAAAATTAAATACACTAGCTTCCCTGCAAATGTTGAAATAAACAATTTTTAAAACATGCTTGAAAATGCATAAATAAGGATGATGTGATTCTATTAATATCAGAGTAATTACTTGTAGCAAAAAGCACAATGTGAGGGATAAAGACCATTTTATGTAACTCTGAATAATTCAGAAATAAACAGCAATGTTGGATTTGTGTACACCTAACAACATAGACTAAACATACATAAAGCCAATATTAAGAAAATTATAAGAAGAAATGATTATACTTAAGCCTATAACCATAATAAGAGATTTGTAACACTTCTCTTTTTGTAATATATAGATTAAGCAATCAAAAATACCTAGGATATAAAATCAATCAAAAATAAATAAATAAAATATAGATTTTTATTCAAAGAGTATCAAGGATTTAGGCATTAAACCAGAGACCTTAAGCCTAATAGAAGAAAAAGTAGGTCTAAATCTACACCATGTCAGCTTAAGGAACCAACTTCCTTAACAAGATTCCTTATGCAAGAATTAAAATCAAGAATCAACAAATGGGGTAGTATCAACTAAAAATCTTCTTCACAGTAAAGGAAACAAGAATGTGAAGAGGAAGCCTATAGAATGGGAGAAAATCTTTGCCACCTCTAACTCCGATAAATCATTAATCTCCGGGATACATAAAGAACTCAAAAAACTTAACACCAAAAAACCAAATAACCCCATCAATAAATGGGCAAAGGAACTGAGCAGGCACTTCACAGAAGAAGAAATACAGTTATCTCTAGCAATTAGAGAAATGAAAATCAAAACCACTGAGATTCCAGGGGACCAGGAGGATAGAAGTTCATTGGATTAGACAAAGGGGAATGAAGGGAAGGGGCAGGGGTGGAAATAGGAAACACAGTAGAATGAACCAGACATAAGTTTCCTTCATTCATATATGAATACATGACCAATATAACTCCACATCATGTACAACCAGAAGAACAGGAAGTTCCATGCATGTATAATATGTCAAAATACATTCTACGGACATGTGTAGTTAAAAATAACAAATAAAAAAATGTAGATTTTTAACAACAAAATAAAACTATTAAATTGACAGACATACAAAAGCTAGAGAATGCATGTTATGTTTGATTATATAGGGATAGTTTGAAAAAACTGACCAAAAATTAATCTATGATGTAATTTTCAACAAATGTCAAAGGATTCAAATCATAGGGATCACATTCTCTAACATTAATGCAGCCAAATTAGAACTCTAATGCCAAAATACATTTGGAAAATGTTAAATGTACTTCTATATAACTCATGATTTGTGGAAGATAGCAATACTTAAAACTGAAAAATAATAAAACCAGCACATGCCAAACTTCACAAATGCAGTCATCTCAATATTTAGAGGGAAATTGATGGCTTTAGATGCATATGCAAGAAAAATGAAAGGGTGATGTTAATGAAAGCATATATAAAATTCAAGATGTTAGAAAATAAGCAGCAAATAGCCCATGGAAGTAGAAATAAAAATATTATTATGAGAGTGAAAACTAATAAAATTTCAAATAGAAACACAATAGGGAATTAGCAAAAGTAAACCTGTTTTACTTACTAGCATGATAAATTGAACACATCTTAGACAAGATTTATTTAGAAATTATTTTTAAAAATTCTCATAAATAGGGGCTGGGGGTATAGCTCAGTTGGTAGAGTGCTTGCCTCGCATGCACAGGCCCTGGGTTCAATCCCCAGCACCACAAAAGAAAAAAAAAATTCTCATAAATAGCATTTGCCACAAAAAGGAAAACAAACTGGAGTCAGAGTGGCAATGAAAACAATCCAGAACTGAATGTTTTAAATGCCATTATGTCGATATATTTTAAAACCTAGAGAAACTATTTTCTAAGGGAACAAATTAAGCCCAAAGGACTCAAGATGAGAGAAAAAGCTTAGATTTATAAACATTAAAGAAATCAAATAGTTTAAAATAATTCCTTATAATTAATTATATAAATTGTTAGGGCAAAATCTGGGAGAAATTTTTCAGAAATCTTACAGAATAGTTCATCTTCATTTAATAAAAGTCACTCCAGAATATAAAACAAAAGAGAAACCTTTTTTTAATGGGTGGAATAGTGGTTCCCTAAAATATGTGCACATTCTGGTCCCTGGACCTGTGAGTATTCTTATATGGATGGCAAAAAATACGTGATTAACTTAGGGCCTTGAGAAGAGGTATTTATCCATGTGGGCATGCCCAACAGCAGTCCGTGTACCCTCATGGGAGAGAGGCAGTGTTGAGTCAGAAGAGGAGGGAGCCATGTGTCACAGAGGCAGAGATGGGTGTGATGTCACCACAAACCCATGAATGAGAGAGAGGTAACAGACTCTTATCTAGAGGGAGCATGGCCCTGCAGACACCTTAATTCATACTTCCAGGCTCCAGAACTGTGAGGGAATAAATGCTGTTTTAAACTACTGAGTGGCAATTTGTTATGGCAACACAGAAAATTAATACTTTTCCCCATCCCATTTTAAAAGTATGGTAAAACTTGGTTTCAAAATTACATATGTCCAATCTGCCAGACTAGGTCTTAGACAAGGACACTGTGGAAAAGATAAAATTAAGGCAGAAATATTTACTTATGGGCTGGGATTGTGGCTCAGTGGTCAAGCACTTGCCTAGCATGTGTGAGGCACTGGGTTCAATTCTCAGCAATGCATACAAATAAATAAATAAAGGTTCATCAACAACTAATAGGAATATTAAAAAAAAAGTTTTAAAAAATGTTTACTTATAAATATAATATGAGAATCCTAAAGATATATCATGCTACTAAATCCAAAAGAAACATCATGCTACTATATATATAGAGAGAGAGAGAGAGAGTGTGCGTGGAATACACATGCACATACAAGAACTCTTTATTGATTTTTTAATCATCTCTAATAAATGCATTTGGAAAGTTTTGATCTGCAGTATTTTCAGTATATTTGTGTATTTATATATAAACATGTATATGCAAAAATTTATGAGGCACACAAAAAATGAAAACAGAAATATGGAAGGGCAGAAATTATTGAAACTTATTTAAACTATTGAAATAGTTTAAATCTTTTTTTTGCAACTGAAATATATAATTTTTAGATTAAAGAAATTATCCAGTACCTAACAGAATAGTAGAATGAACAAAAATGGACTCACACTGAGGTCTGTCACAGAAAAATTTCAGAGCATGGTGGACAAATGCTATATCCTATACACTTCCACAAGAAGTAAAAGGTCACATCCAAAAGAGTTTATCCAAAGAAAGGCTGATAACCAGAAAGCAGCAGACAAGTGCCTTCAAAAGTCTGAAGGGAAATTATTTTCAGGTAATCTGTGAGACTGAGCCAAACTTGCAGTGAAACATCAGGATAGAATGAAGACATGTTTAGATGAATGGGATGTCAATACATTTATTTCCCCATGCAACCTTGTCTAAAATTAGTGGAGAATATGCTGCACAAAAAAAGGTACCAAAAAAACAAACAAACAAAAAAAAAAAACTGGAGAAAAACATGCAATGGATACAGTAAATTGCAGATCGAGCATAGAAGGGAGACAAAGGGAATCCCCAGGATGAGTGGGAGAGACCAAGGTGACAGCTGGACACAGGTCACTGGGCCAAAAATGGATGAATGTGAAAGATGCTAAGGAATCCATTCACAGCAGTAGTTCTCAGTGCATTCTCTGAATTTACAGCCTCATTTGGAAATCTGTTACAAATGCAAATGCTCAGGATCATTCCCAGAAACTCTTGAGGTTAGGGCCAAGCAATCTGTGTTTTATCAAGTCTTCCAAGGGATTTGGAAGCATGCTAAAATTTGAGAACTACTGAACTATATGAATTGGTGATTGATTGGATGTGTGGGTTGAAGGGGAAAGGAAATAAGGATAATGGCCAATTTCTGGCTTCAGCAACTGGGCAGCAAAGAGGAAAATAAAAGTCAAGATAAACAATGTACAAATGTTTTTATAAGTTGAGTTATGCTTGAATCCCAGTGGGCAAGGACCATTTTAGTCCTGAGCAATCTCTGAACAACCGAAATTACCTTCAAAGCCCACGAAAATGTGGGAGGTTTTACACCATCTTCCACGTTTGACTTCCCCCATTCTAACTTCTGTTGAAAGTCAGCTTCTGCTTTATCAACAAATAGTTGTGAAGCTAGAGTTCTTTACAATATGTATCGAGATGACCTACCTGCTATTGAGATACACATGGGAAGGAGTTTAAAGAGAGACCCTGTTAAAGAAAAGGAAGCAATCTTCATGAAATCGATTTCCCTTCTTGCAACAATCAGTCTTGGGTCTTTGAGTTATGTCCATAAGTCTTTTCTGGTCCAGTTTACTTAGGACATCAAAAAATAAGAAATACCTGAATAAATGATTTATTTGTTTTAGTGGTTATAACAGGTTTTATTTGTTTTGTTTTTTTGTTTTTGTTTTTTGGTACTGGGGATTGAACCCAGGGGCACTCCACCACTGAGCCACATCCCTAGGCCTATTTTGTATTTTATTAGAGACAGGGTCTCACTGAGTTGCTTAGGGCCTTGCTAAGTTGCTGAGGCTGGCTTTGAACTCGTGATCCTCCTGCCTCAGCCTCCCAAGTGCTGGGATTACAGGCGTGCGCCACCACACCCGGCTATAACAGGTTTTAGATAACACACCAGTAAAAGTAATTGTCATTTTTAAAATCAGGGTCAAAAAAATCCTACCTGGATTACTGCAAAAGCCTGCCAAGACCTGGGTTCTCACCATTTTCCACCCCACAGGCGAGCCCCCTTTCATCCAGAGCCACATCTCCAAGAATTGTCTGCTCAGTACATTTCCCATGTGCTTGGTCAGTTTGCCCAAGGCCAGAGTGCTTTTCAGGACCATCATTCCTACCTTGCCCTTACATATGAATTTATGAAGTCCAAAGCAATTTTCTATCAAGTTTTGCAAAGCCTTTCTTTAGGTTTTCAAGTGTAAAAAGTGGTAAGAATGAATTTTTTAAAAAAATTTTCCCAGTGAGTCTCCTTTTAGGGATATTCCAGACCTATTGGGACACTCGGGTCCCATGACCTGTGGTTCCTTTAGGTCCTGCTTCTTGGGTCAGACCATTTAAACACATACACGCAGAGTTGGCACCAATCCCTACGGCTCTATTCCTCCTCCATCTCCTCCCTATTACGATGAATGTTTTGTTTATTTTCCTTCTAGAAGGTGCAAAGGTCTTGCTCTTAGCCAAAATGTTTTTTTCCAAAATGCTTATCTGTTCCTTAAGCCCGTTTTCTTCTCCTAAAGGCTCAGATTTTGAGATCTCAAAGGCAAGAAAGATTCCTTTTCTTTGCTTTCTGTTAACATCCTTTTATTCTGCTTGCTCAGGCAAGCAATTAGCTCAAACCAGCATAGTTTCTTGAATAAGAGGAAGGAAAAAATGGAAGAAAACAATATCCACAAAATGGTGGTTAGGATTAAGTTGAACCATATGAAATTGCTGATATTTAACTCCTTTGACTTACAAAATGGCAATTTCAAATTGTTCAACTGATACTTTAAAACCCTTTCCCACTAAAAACATTTCAAAAGGTTTCATCATAGGTAAAAATTGCTATTTTTAAAAAGTGCAACGAAACATGGTGCAAGCTAAGAATTAAGAAACTTTTAGTCTAATAGTTGGATTAATTAAGGTAGGGAGAACTTTCTAGAAGAGATGAGCTGTGTTAGTCTAAAGATGGGGATACAGGCTAACAGCGTAAATCAAGTAAGGCATCAAGTAGGTGCAGGAATGACTTTAGTGGGGATGAGTTGCTTCAAAGGTAAGTTGGTTTGTTTTAATTATTATCAGAATGCCAGGTCAGGCAATGGACAAGAAGATTCTCAAGTTGCTCTGGGTATGTGATTCTAACTATGTAAATCTGTCTCCTTGTAGCAAGCATCAAGGGATAGGGGAAGGAACATGACAGAATCAAAAGACCTGATTTTTGTGGTTGTAGATGATGCGGAGTTTCACTGGCCTTGTATTCATATTTGAACAAACAAATAAAAAACAATTTAAAAATTTAAAAAAAATAAGTCTGCTAATAAACAAAACAGACCTGGTTTTTAAATTTAGCCTTCGTATACCTGACTGAGAAAATCAAGAAGCCTCAATAGGCCTTGTAATTCTGCATTCCATATCTACTAAAGAACATGAGCCCAATGACACCTCCTCTGCACTTCACAAGACTGTCAACAGAATCGGATAAAACCATGTAAAGAGCTATAAAAAATGCAAGTAATTATTTAAAGCAACTGCTTTTGAAGTTTCATTTAGTCACAGTGTGGCTTCGTGTGTATTATTGATATCAAATTCAGAAAAGATGAACATAAACTCGTTTTCAGGCACTCAAGAAAAGTCAATAATATTTCAATTATGAATGATAAAAGCACCATTAGCAAATTCCCAAATTCTTGCCCGAGGCTCTGACTTGACAGATGCTCTTCCTGAAGGCTGGGCTGAGGCTCAGTGGTGGAGCCCTTGCCTAGCCTGAGCCAAGGCCCTGGGTTCCATTCCCACAACCAAAAGAAACAAGCTATTTTTTTTCTGGTTAAAAAAAATGATGATGATTTTGCTCACAACTTTAATTTTCTTCCTCTTTCTGCTTTTCCTCCTTCAACCTTCTCTTCCATTTCAATCTATTGATTGAAGCCAGAGTCTAGCATAATTCCCTTATGTAATTCTTTACATGTAATTATACATTATATATCTGCTTTATTCTGCACTCTTTCTGTTTTCTGATCTTGCCAGATGTGCTGAATATTTTCTTATTTACTTCAAAATGTAAATTTGTATGATATATACTTCTGGAAGTTATATATATCTCTTATAATATATAACAACATATGTACACAATATTATTTATCTATAATATATATATATTCCCCTGCTCTCTGCAGTGCTGGAGATTGGAGATTGAACGCAGGGCCTCACACATGCTAGGCAAGTTCGCCTTTATCACTGAACTACACCCCCAACCCTGGAAATACAAGTTGAATTGGAAGATAACCTGTCTTTGGACAATAAATTCATCTCTTCTCTCCACTATCACCCACATACCCGCTTGGGTTTCTTCCCAGTGGAATTTGGGGGACACATTCCTGGTGAGCTCCGGGCACCGCCTTCCCAGTCTCAGCTGTGATGCCAGGATGTCTTTGGATGCTCCTGAGGTGGTGAGGGCATCTCACAAAACCCTGAACATGGCCTTTCGCTTCCCATCTTACTTAACCTCTCATATTGGCAACAATCACAATCTCTAGGACGTGGAAGGCCCATCTGTGAGGGGCTAATTGATTTCCCTCCGTCACTCCATATTTATTTTCTTTTTCCTTGCTTCCAGAAGCGTGCCCTGAACCAAAGGCCATGAGAGCAGCTCATGCTGACAAAATCCTGCTTTTATTATTTCTTCCCTGGCAACACTTATTTATCCAGCTTGTCAAGTGACCGCGGACAGCGCGAGGACCATCTGTTTCCCTCTGTCTGAATCCTTTAATGGAGCTGGACTGGGTTTTCAGGGCTGTGCTCTGCCGGGGCCTGCACTTCTCTCCGTTCGCCTCAGCTAGCTTTGGCAGCACTTCTTCTGGGGCTGGCGTTTGCACTTCATGCTTGTTCATTTGATTAGCATCCTCCTCTTTGAATTAACTGTGTGGCTTCCACAGAGTGGCTCTGGGTTACCACTCCCTTAGGCCTTGAAAGGGTTCTTTTCATCTCATGAGCTTGGGCACTGTCTCTTTCTTCAGAACCAAGTTCTGTCGGTTCAACCATCTAGGCAGCTCTCAGCTCCCCTCTCCTTGAAATGGCCTCTCTTCAAGCTCCATCGGTTCCTGCTTGGAAGAGAAAAGGCCTGCCCTGCCCACTTCTAGGGGAGCTTGAACCTCTGAGAACCAATGATGCCTGGAGATTTTCCTGGCACACAGCAGTGCTGCTCTGCTTCCCTCCCTCAGGAATTTTCCACTGGGCCCAGACTAAGCCCATCCATCCTTTTTGGTCATAACATACAATGTCTTTTAAAATCTCCTTTTTGCTTTTTCCTCCAGCAGTATATCATGTAACATCCTTTTACTGTATTTCTTCACTTGCAGAGCCCTTGCAATGGTTTGGACTACAGTGGAGAGGGGTAGGATTTTTGTTTTTTTCCCCTTGGAGAACATTTGGAAATGTCTGGAGGTACCTTGGTTTCATGACTAAGGCCAGGGGTAGAGGGTACTGGGTACCCATTAGATAATGCATAGAAGCCAGGGATGGGCTAAATATCCTATAGTGCATGGGACGTCTGCAGCCCACAAAGTTATCCAGCCCAAACATCAGGAATGGAGACAGAAACCCTTTTCCTGCAGACCACTTTGCTCAGAGTTCTCCAAATGTACCACACCTCATCATGCCTCCAACTTGTGCTTCCTCTCCTATACAACACCTTCTCCAGTCACTTCCCTATCACTATCTAACCATCTTCTATGTTTCAGTCCAAGAATCCCCTGATTTTGATTTCCTGAGCATAATGTTTGGTTCCTCTTCTTAACTTTTAGTTATCCAAAATTTTCAGCAAAGTGCACTTATAGGGTACCTACTAAGTATCAGGGTTGTGTTAATTTTTGAAATTAAAATGACGTGTGTGTGGCCCTAACAAAATCAACAATCCAGAGTGGGAGAGAGAAATCCTTAAATAGTCACAAGCATCAGTGTGCTGCCCACTGTGGAAGCCACAGTTGATTCAAAGAGGAGTGCATTCTTGTCTGCACATGAGAGCACTTGGGCCTTTATTTTATTCTTGAGTTTTGCTCAGGAGTCTCCACTTGGCCAGACATTGGCAAACTTTACTTTGACCCTGCGTCAACTTTTCTTAAAAACCTTCCTTTAACTTGTGCTTGGATCCAACTTCCTTGGCATTTATTTACCAGGTTTTCCCAGTGGACTTTCTTCCTTCTTTGTCACACCTTTCCATCCTCTGTGCCCATGGGCCTGCATGTTCCAGGCCACACAACATGGTTTGGGATGGTTTCCTCCATCCTCTCATTATTGGCTAAATTTCCTTCTTCCATGAAAACTCAACTCATATGTGACCTCCCCCTCCCAGCTTTTCAGACACAGAGTGAGTTTCTCTACCCATGAGACTCACAGATCTGTATCTTAATAAGGAGAAATGGTGAAAAGCCTTGTTTCTAGAGTCTGATAGATCTTAAGTTACTTGAACTTTCTGCAAGATAAATAAAACCATAGTGTCTATTTCTTAAGTTTTTGAAAAGATTAAAGTAATCCACATAAAATACCCAGCACAGTATTAAAGATTCAATAAATGCTAATGGTTATTACTGTCTCTAACCATATTGCAGGCTAGAAAACTGATTATGAAGCTCTCCCCTAGACTAACTGCTTCCTCCTTGAGAATAAGAATTCTATTGTATTCATCACTGTAGCCCAGAGGCAAGAAAAACCTGACTGTAGAGCTTGATAAATGTTTGAGATAAGGATAGAGAGTCACTCCTGCAGCTGTTTAACACCTAACATTAACTGAGCAATTGCTAAGTCCAAAAACCAAGGGAGCACTTTCAGAGGCTGCCTTATTTAATCCTCACAATCACCCCATGCGATTGGTACCATTATTATTAGTTCCATTTTACAGATAAGAAAACCAGAGCACAGAGAGAGAAAGAGGCTGCTCAAGGTCACACAGTAAGGAGGCTGATTCCAAATCATTAAAATTTTACTAGAAAATGAAATAAAATCAATACGTATGTCAGGAATTTATTGATGACAATATAGTAGATACACAAGATTTTTTTCATTTAGCTGCAGATGATATAAAAGCATTCACCTTTTTCAGAGGCACCAAATTAGTTCAGGCTTCTAGAAAGAAACCATCGCCCCTGAATAAGCAGGGTGCAGGCTGGGGGGATAGGGTTTGGGGGTGGGAGGTATTTATCTTCTAACCTAAATGAGGCACTTTTCAAACAGGGAAGCTATGCCTATGTCTTCTCCAAGGTCTTATACAATAAACAATGTGAGACATATGTAAATGAAAGGAGGAAGGATCTAGAAGGATGAATGCATCATATCAGGAAAAGGTTTTATTAGCAGATGCATCAGGAACCACCTTGGTGGAATCCCTAAGCAGAGATAACGTTGTTGTCTACCTTTGTGGGCCATCTAAGTGCTCCTGGGAGGTGGGGGAGGGCAGTGTTCCCTGGAGTGGAAGTCTCCTAGTCCCAGGTGGTTCCTGAAACAGGAGCTCCTGGGGCATCATCACTCAACTGTTAAAGAGCACCCACAGAGTTCCCAAGCTACCGGGGGTTCCTAGGCACCTATTTAATTCTTAATTTTAGCCCAATGAGAATCATTCCTGGATCCAAGTTGGGTGAGACCTGGAGTTTCACAATTTGCTCCTGGAGAATACTATAATTCATCCTCTGAAAAGTCATGGATGTAAAGCTTGCAGCGTAGAGAGCGAAATTTCTTAAAACTTCAAGCCTGAGAACAGGGATCAATGATCCAAGACACAGTTCTAAGTCCAGGCTGTGGCCCTGGGTTATAGGTGACTCTGATCTAATGACGTCCTTCAGGCTAGCCTCACAGCTGAACCTCCCACCTCAGAGAGAAAAGACAGGGCAGGTACACCCTTAAATCTATCTCAAAGCTGCATAAGAGGGCAGCTCAGTGGTACAGGCGCCTGCTTACCAAGATGAAGTGCTTGCTGTTTCCTGTTCTTTGCTCTCAGACTCAGGAGAGTATAAGCCACAGAGACCCCAGACAACCAGATATGGTGGAAATGAGCTCTCCGGAAGCAGAAGTTGGGGGAGGAGCAGAACGACTGGTAGAGATGGAAGAAAAACACTTGGATTATGAAACTGAGAAAACCATGGCCCTCAATTTAATTGACTGTGAGCAAGATGAAATGTATTGAAGAGGAGGTAAAAGCGAACCACTTGATGTGTAGATGATGCAAGAGGGAAAATAAATAGGTCATTTGTGAAAGCTATTTGATTAAATATGTACCCTTTAAATATGTATTATTTTGCTGCTTCAAATGGGAAAGGGTAGTTACCCAAAGATAAATCACGGCATTATTCACAAGAAGAGAAAAGACATACTGAACAGACAAAAGAAGCAGCTGCAACTTGCAGAGATTAAATGTATTGAATCATGCATATTATTTTCCATATGGCATTCAACAAACAAACCAATCTTGATCTTGTATATGCATACAAATCTTTAATAATTAAAAAGCAATGAAGTATCCTTAACTTGAGATCTGATTGACCACAATTTGCTATCCTAAATTCTATCACACACACAGAAGTTTCTTAACAACCTGTTGGAGCAATGAATGAATTTCTCAAGTTATTAGAGATGTGCTTTATAATTCAACTTAACAAGAAGTTCTTTATTACAACTACACATATTGCATATTATTATATACTTAATATTACTGGCAAGGTACCAATAATTATATTTTATACTTAGAATATTCATCATACAACATATAATTATATATTACATCTATAATATATGATCATATAATATAATATGATTGCATCATATAATATAATATGATTGCATAGCATGTAATTATGTATAGTTATATACACATTATATATTATATAAAAATCTGATACTGGCAAGATACCACCAATAATAGAGATTTATGGTTAGTAGAATTCTCTAGCTGACAGAATTTTGGTAAGAAAGTTCAGAGTTTTATCACTGGTCAATGAAAGATGCAGGTGAGAGGTCATTGTCTGCACTGAGGAGGGCATCTGTGAAAGTCAGTCCCAACCCAGACTCACTTCTTAGCCCCTGTTCTTCCTGACAACTCAACTCCCTCCATATCCACAGGCTTATTTTTCCCCAGAAGCAGTGCATTTGACTCTGAGCCCAATTATCCTCAGCACTTCAGCTTGCTTTGGCTTTAGAGCTCGTCTAGACAAATGCTTTCTCTGGAATACATTTCTTCCCTTGTAAGTCTGAACAAAATGAATCAGCAATCAGAAAGCCAGCCGAGTATGATTAGCCAGAGCACACAGGGTAAACAGTGTTTTTGTCCCGATGTGTTGACAAAATTCACAATATTGCAAATTACAAAATTCACTCTGGCTTATTCAGGGGAAATTAAAATTAAATACTGTGCACCATGACTTTACTGCCCTCCTGGCCAGACTCAGAGCATCCAGATGGCATTCATTCATTTGTCTTGTGGAGCTCTTGACTGGGGATCAGGGCCCTGGAACTAGTGCTGTCAGTGGCACCCGGCTCCCCTATCTATTTCAACAGTGCCCCGTCGTGTCCGCAAGACCCTGATGTGAGGTTCTGCTACTGCCACAAGCATTTGTATGGCACTCAGTCCCTGAATAAAACCTCCAGAATGAGACGGGGGCCGAGGGAGCTCGCCGGGTACATTTCAACAGAACAGAACTAAGCATGTAATCAAGCAGGCTCATCTGTCAGGAAGGAGGCAGCTGTGGGAGAGAGGAAAGATGAAGGAGACAAGAGTTGTCTTGCAAAGGGAGAAAGGGAAGGAAAATGCAGAAAGAGGAGGAGAGAAGGGACTGGTGACAAATCCCTTCAAAAAGGCAGAGGAGAGTTGAGACCACAGCTGGGACTGACAGAGTGCTACCCTGGAGAAGGAGACCAGATGAATGAACTCTACTGGGAGACAGGACAGCTTCAAGCTGCCCTGCACTGCAGAGAGGACATCGGGTGCCCCTCGCAGTGTGTTTTGTGTATGCACACACACATCACCAGCTTGTAAAGAGAGTAGGAGACCCAGTGGCACTGCTGGCTGGTGGAAGACCTGCAAGTGAATCTGAAGGAAGAGTGAAACATCAACACAGCAACATGCCCCACGGGGTGGTCACAATCCAAGCTACAACAGACTGTGTGTGTCCCAGTGTGGGAAGGTCTCTTGTCTTAACTGTGCCATTAGTGATAAAAACTAAGGGCCACATTTACCAGGGATTTCTGTTTTCCAAGCATGAGGCTAAGGGTTTTGGATATGCCCTCTTGTTTAAGCCTCACACCAACTCTGCAGCAGATCCTTCTCTCTCCCTCTTTGTCAGAGGAGGACACTGGGAGAGAGATTAGATATTCAGCAGCTTGCCCAAGTCACAAAGCTACATGGCCAGGGGACGGAGATTGTTAAAGGGTCACAAGGGGAAAACTGGAGCAGATGTCAAAACCATCTACCAACCTCAACCTCAAATATCAGAGTTGATCTCTAGACTTTTGTCTGACCAAAAGAAATTTCTTAGTTAGAAATATTTTACGTTGCTAATCCAACTCACCCTGAAATTTTCTCCCGCTTTTTAAGTGAATGAAGCACTTAAAGTCCTTAACTTGCAACTAACCAATCAAGATAGAGATTATAGGTGACCCAGAAGTCTTTCAATGTACTTCCCCTTTAAAATAACTTTTTATCATGAGGAAGAAGGTGACACACAAGTAAACTCCAGTGTGCATAACTGTAGCCAATATTCATCTTTATCGTGTTCATGCAGATTATGAGGAGAAAGACTACAGCTTTGTTCTAGAAATACAAGTGGTCATATTGATGCATGAACCGTGATGGGTAGCAGATAGCCTTTATGGGCCTGTTGCCTGAGAGGAGAAAAGAAATCCTTGAGAGGGAATGGGGAACTCAGTGTAGCTGTGGAACTTGAGGTATTGCAGGTGGGTCCTGAAGCTTTGGTCAATCTCCTTTTTCCTCAGTATTATAAATGACTCCTTAGCATAGCAAGAATATCCTGCCTGCTACCAGAAGTTAAAGCCAGTACAGTAACTGTGCCCACAGTAGGCACTGAACCATCAATACCTGTCTCTCAATGCAGTGTGGCCCAAGGCCATGCCTATCTACTGCAGGATCTTTCCCTACTAGGGATGATGGACCTATTTTGTAGGTGGAAACTGGGTAACAGCTGAGAATGGAGACAAAGGGAGAGGGGAGGAGGGGAGAGAGAGAGAGAGAGAGAGAACTCCAAATGTTTCTAAGCACCCCTGAAACCAGTTGCCATAGTTTCTGCATCCCTTCCATGATAAATGTTTGCACACACATCTCAGGTTTAGGAAATCTTAAAAAATAGAGCAGCCCTTTATTTTAGGTTTTCTTGAAGAAGGGCCACAGCAGATTGAAGCAAAACAACCTAAAATTTCTTGTGCCCAACTTCCTGAAGTCTTCACAGGGGCTACTCAAATCTCCTCCCAGATGTCTCCTCTGGGTCTGCATGAAGCCACACCACCACGTGGCCATTCCCTTCATGAACTTCTTCTTTTGTGTGGTCTTCGTTTCCCCAGAGCCCTGGCACAGGAGGCCATCTTGCCGACCTGCAGCTGGATCCAGCCCTCAGGAAACCTATCAGGTTGACTGCTCGCCAGCCCCGGAGGGCTGCTGGATGTAATCTTTAACCTCACTGTAGGAAGGAGGAAAGAGAATGAAAAAGCAATGGTAAGAAGAAGACTTGGAATCCTTGGAGAATTAAGAAGTGAGAGAGACAAGAAGGGTTAGGACCAAATGATATGCAGATTAATGGGTGTTTTAAGGAATCGTTCTTCAGGAAATTGTAAGAGATGAGGCAAAAGAAGAGACAAAAAGAGGCCTTCCCCCCTAGAATATTTCAAGCAAAAAAAATGAAGGAAAAAGAGCTACCAAATTAATCCCCTTATTTGTCATTCATTTATCTTAAAACAGATTTAAATAAAAAGACTAAGATCTTAGGTAACGTAAAATATCAACTTTAAATAATATATATTACATCAAATGAAAAAAATATATTTTAGCAAAAATGCCATTAGTGGAAGGGAAAAGATGGCCTTACAATTTTCTGCTTTTGAGAGAGATTTGTAAGAAACTAAGAGGAGAATCTTAACAGACAGTGGCGCACTTTGCAGCAGAGCAGGGACCACATCTCACTTAAGGGCTCCCTCCTCCTTCCCCGCCTCCCCTTCCTGCTAAGTGGAAATCAGACATAGGTGTCAAGGGGCCTAGGTCACTTCGTCTGCATATTAACTGTTACATTACGATTTGCTGCAAAAAGACAGTCCATTAAAGTTTTGCCTTTGAAGAGGGAAAGGAGTGGAAATAAATTATCAGCTGAAGGACATTTTGGGAGAAGCTCTTCCAAGCATTCCTTATTACTATTTAAGACTAATTGAAATCAATTGTTCCAGGGCCTCAACTCTGCCCAATTCACTTGCACCCTGGGGGAAGCTGTAATTCTTCCCACATCTGGGTCAACAAACAGGGCTCTGATTTGTTAGCTCTGTAAAAACATCCAAGGGCCTCGGTGAAGTAATTCAGCCTTCAAAACGCCGTCTTCACTGGGATGCAGCATTGGGGCGCCCTGTCTTTCTTAGGAGAAGTCAGAAGAGGAGGGATCCCGGGAGGGTGGCATGACACTCACTGAGGGACAGTGTGGCCAGGTTAATGGTGTCTGAAGCTGATGCAGTGTCTTCCTAAGGTCAACCAAATCACAGCAGGGAGACATAATTCATCCTGCCCTGGACTCCTCAGAAAAGTACAGTCCTGCATAAAGTCTTCCTGACTATGCACTGGCCATGCCCTCTAGGTCTAGGAAAGGGACCTAGATGTCCCTTTCCAAGTCTGATGTACAGACATATTTTTATGTGATTCTCAGGCCACAGTGGTGGGTCCCAGGGTGGGGGGAGTCCTGCACTTAAAATGTAAACCACATGAAGCTGTCTTTGTGTTTAAACCCCACACCAGGTATTTCTAAGGCTTGAGCTCCAAATCAGCTGTCAACTGACCGAGCTTCAATTATTTGTAGTTAATGGGGACTGAATCATCACATTCATCACAGGAGAGATAAGGTTGCTAAAATGTGGATAGGATAGATTGATTTTGATGGAAAGTTAGAGGAAGATGTAGAGTATTGCATGTGCTTCCGGCATAGTGGGTGGGTGATTCAGGAATCAGAGGTCTGGGGTTTGAGTCTCTTCTTTGTTTCTTATAAACCACATGACTTTGGATAAGTCATTTTTAAATTTAGAATCTCAATTTTCTCATTATAAAACTGGATCAGTAGCATCTCCCCTAATAATATTGTGGGGCTATTGGAATTATAACCTAAGGGAATAAAGAGCAGGTCCAGATTCCATGAAGCTTAAAACTTACAGAATTTGGGGACTCACTTTAAGAAAACAGATGACAAAAATATAAAAGCAAAATAATGTATAGATATGTAAAATTATAATAAGAAAATAAATTATAATACTATGAAAAAACTACACCCTCTCTCTCCACGGAAAAATCAAAACAAGGAAACAGTGACAACCCCAAATTGTATTCCCAGCTTCCATTTGTCTTAGTCCGTTACCAAATGGCCCCATGGCCACTCCAATGTCAGTGGTGAAACATGAGAGAGGAAGTCAGAGTAAAGAGAAATTGGTCTTAAAATGAGAGGAAAAGGGAGAGGGAGTCCATAAAAATAGAAGAGATCAAAGGAGAAGAGGAAGGGAATTTAGGGGGAGGGAGGAGGGATTGGAAAAGGGAGGAATGTGGAACGAAATTGACCAAACTATCCTATGTACAAATATGAATATGTCACCCAGTGCATGGCACCTTTATATATGTCTATAAAGTACTAATTTAAAAAAACTAAAAATAGAAGACCAGTAGAGTAGAGGAAGGAGAACAGGGGGAGGGAGAAGAATAGGAATGGGGAAGGTCCTGGAGAAGTGGGGCACATTACATTCCATGCTTGTGTAATTATGTCAAAATAAGCCCAATATTATGATACCTATAATGAACTAATTAAAAATAAAATAAAACCAAAGATTGGTCTTAGCAAATTGCTGTTAAAATATCTACTTTGGCACATTTTCCAGAAACAAACTATTGTGAAACATTGCAAAGGATGGGTTCACTCCCACTGAGGGATCCAGAAGCCAAACCTTCATTAACTTCATGGTAAATCAGTTTCTGAGGCAATGTTTGTCAAAGGTCACCACGGACTATAAAATACAATATGAACAGAAAGTATTGTTTCCATATTCCCCATCTCCGGAGTTAACGTCTGATAGAAAGTCAGTTAAGCGGGCAACTCTTCTTGCTTCACTGAAATAAACTTGGTGTAAATTGGATGTTATTTGTATCACAGCCACAACATAAAGTATATGTTGAATATACTTTATATATATATATGTACATATATATATTTAGGTATATATCTATATTTAGGTATATATATATAGTCATATCTATATTTAGCTATATATATATTTCGGTATATATATATACATAGGTATGTATATATATAGGTATATACATACCTATGTATATATATATATATGTATATATATATATATAAAAGCAAGCTTTAGATTTGTAAGCGATTTGTTCAGATTTTAGAACACTTAAAACACATACTTTTATTCGCAGTCTTGCATTGTTGATTGCTATGTAATGGATCACCCCAAACTTAGTAGTTTACAACAATAACAATCATGTACTTTCCATGTATTTCCAGGCACTCTGTGGGTGTGGGGGATGGAGATATTTGGGGTGTAACTCTCACATGGTTCTGACTCCTGGTCACTTTTGTGTTGTAGTTGGACATCGGTTGAGGTTGAGGTTGCAATCAACTATGATCTTTCTTTCGTAAGTCAGAAGACTTACTTCAAAGGAGCTCCCACACATAGTTGGCAAGTTGGTGCTGGCTGTTGGCCACCTGTTCTCAGTTGTTCTCTATGTAGGAGTCTCCCTTGGGCTGCTTGAGTTCCCTCACAGCATGGCAGCGGCCTTCTCCAGAGCAAGCAGAGAGAGGGGCGGGGAACACCAGTAGATGTCTTATTACCATGTAGGACTCGGCATAGAAAGAGCAACTTCTCTTTCTTTGCATTCTACTGGTGTGCGAGGAAGTGGCACGGTTAGTCCAGATGTACAATGGAGACTTGTCAAAATTACATGATAAAAGAGTATGTAGGATGGGATCCACATAAATGCAACCATCTTTGGAAAATTCAGTCTGCCACAATTCTCATGTAAACTTGACAGATGATTAGGGCAAGTGTTTTTCTTTCTTCATCAAGAGGGAACATTCTAAAACATTTTATAAGAAAGGAGCCTGATTGTCCTGGGTTCAAATCTATCCTCCCTGTTTTATTCTTCAAGTCATGCCAGGAAAAGTGACTTAACCTCACAGGGCATAGTTACTTTAATTATTAACTAACATAATGTGTTTCTTATGATGCTTAAATAAGGTCTGTTGAGAGATAAACCCAGTGACTGGCGCATACTAAATGCTCAATAAATAGTAGATATCTTTTGAAGATGCACAAACAAAACTGAAGCATTTAATAATTACTCAACAAATGAATTCCTAAGGTAATAAACTAAAAAAATTATTGAAGCAAAATAGTTTAATCCAAAATTAGATATTTTATCATAATAGTGAATATTGCATTTACACAGTAAATAAATGACCAATATTTTGTTTGTATATGTGTTCTTATATAATTTGTCTTTCAACTTACTTATAAACAGAGGCCCTTCTTTTAGTGTAACTTCAAATACCAACTGGAAAGTTAAAACTCTCCAATTTCCAGGTGTGATATTTATTTTTGGGTGATAAATGTGATCTGCATTATTGATGATATAAGCACAAACTTATAAATTACCTTTATTTCATGTATTTTAATTCTCCATAAAAGTGAGATTCATTGCTATGTATTCATACATGCGCCTGATATGATTTTAATTTATGAATTACTTTTAATTATTCAACCTGATGGGATATATAATATTTATAATTGGAACTTGGAATTCAGAGCAAATTTCTATTCTTTCCTTTGGTTAACAGGGTTGGTGCCAACAACATTGCAGCTGAGTTTAGCACATAGAAAAATGTGGTCATATTTTCAAATTGTTATGCACATAACTAATCATGCTGTCTTTTCTTGAATATTAACGATGAATAAGGGGTTTTGTTTACCTAAAGTTATTTGAGCCACATCTGCTGGGAGGTTCAGAGGAAGGGTTAGCAGAAAGTGTTTAATACACTAAGCATACATATAAGGTATCCATAATTCATCAGCTCAGATTTTGCACCTTTCTATGCATTTACAGAGACTGCATAATATTACACAGTGATGGATGGGATACTGATTAAATAAAATTTGTTGCTCTTGCCCAGAATAGATGTATTTCCCATTTATTTAAAAATTCTAATTATTAAATTCATTCTTCAGGTGTCCTTAAAAATGATGAGAATTGAACACCAGGGTTAAACAGTTATTTGGAATTTGACAAGCAAAACGTTTGCTTTCCCTTGATTTTGCACAGAATGCTGCTCGCTCTTGCCCATCAAAACTAGGTAAGCAAACTAAAGCACAGAGCCTTATTTCAGACCTTTATGAATTCCTGAGATCTCAAGGTGTTCAAAATATCATACTGGGCAAGGGTATCATCCATTCCCAAGGAAATTAGTGATTCTTCTAACCCATTAGCTTAGTTTAACTCAGTATTTATCAAGGGTTTTTAAACAGGAGATTCTTTTTTTCCTTTTCTTCAAAGAACATCAATTGGCATCCCATAGTTTCTCACCCTCTTTTAAGGGCCACTGCTCACTATTCCAGTGGAAGCATAGAAAACCAATTTGATTTAACCAAGCTCTTACTGACCAGTATTCGAGACATTACCAACCTTTTGCTATTTTCAAGCCCCCTATTCATAAACTGTAGAACACAGCATTGTTATTGTCTTTATATATGTAATCTTAAAGTTGGGATGCATGGTCTTGACCCGATCTTGATATATAAGGTACAAAACAACTTCCTAGACATCATCAAAATTGCTCCATGGAGATCAGAGTGCAACAGTCCCTTCACTGTGGAAGTCTGTGGTTGCTCTCTAGTGACAATTAGAGACAGAGGGGCTAACACTGGGACACAGACAAAGCCCCGTCTGCCACATTTCTATAGAAGCCAGCTCTCTGCCTGGCCCAGATCCTATTCTGGATCTGGCTATCCATTTTCATCAAGTGGAAAGCCTGCCACATAAGCAGCAGGTAAGTGCCTCCAGCTTCCTGGCTCAGGAGATTGGGGATGATGTCTGGTTATCCTGAACTGCACTCGGGCAGCCTATGGAGAGATTGAGTTAATTTCACAAGTCACCAAGGGCCCCCTCTTCTGTATTTCCCTCTGCCGATGCTTTTAGTCATCTGCTGTTGGCTGGTTATAAAAAGAGAAATACGTGGACTACAGAGAGCAAGTTTCCGAAGTCCATCTGTTTCCTGGGGCACGGGTGAGAATCATCCCTACTTAGCTTTCAGCTCCTGTTTCCATTGGTGAATGTAATTTCTCAATCAACATTTGGCCAAATGACTCATTTGCAATCAGGGACCAGATATATTGTTGTGTATAAAAATGATAATGATTCATGTATTTTGTAAAAGACTCTAGGCCCATCCAGTTCCCATCTTGACTATGATATTTGCATAAACCCTGGCCTGATTGGGTTCCTGAATGCCTTCCCTTGTCAGCATCGCCGGGTCCAAACATTTTTAGTGAGTGTTGTCGCTATTCTTGTGCTTAAACACCACTATCTGACACTATTTCTTCTTCCCCAAATATCTCATTCTTTTCTCATCCCATTCTCTTTCCCCTTCAACTTAATGAATTTTATCTGCTCTTCAGGGCTTATATCCTGTCCAAAACCTCCCTGAAGCCTCCTCTGGCAAGCCTAGCTCCATGGGATCTCTGTGTCCTTGTTTCAGTAGGCATTTTCCATACTTTTCTGTTGTCATTTTCAAAATGTCTGTGTGCTTCATCCTTGGCTAGACTATAAGCATCTTGAGGTCAGTACCTTTTCATCCTCTCAGGTGTATCAACCAAATATCTTCTCATTGGCAGGAAATTATAGGACCAAGTAACCAATGATATATGGCCAGATTGGCATAGAACCAACTAGGTAACTCTCCATAACTTCTGTGGGTCTCTTCCCCAGTATTTGATTAATATATTATACAAATATATAATACATGTATATATATATATTTTTTTTTTATTGAACACAAATGGAGTACAGCTATTGTTTCACTGGTTGTACACAAAGTAGAGTCACACCATCTGTGCGTTCATGCATTTACACAGGGCAATGGTATCTGTCACACGCTCTGTTATTAATTTTACCCCCCACCCGCCCCCACCCCTCCCTTCCCTCTATGCTAGCTATGTTTCCTCCATTCTTGCCATCTTTCCCCCCCACATTATGCATCATCATTCATTTATCAGAGAGACCATTCGGCTTTTGGATTTATGGGATTGGCTGATCTCACTTAGCATAACAGTTTCCAACATCATCCATTTACCTACAAATGTCATAATTTTATTCTTCCTTAGAGCTGAGTAATATTCCATTGTGTATATATACCACAGTTTCTTTATCCATTCATCTACTGAAGGGCATCTAGATTGATTCCATAAACTAGCTATTGTGAATTGAGCAGCTATGAACATTGATGTGGCTGCATCACTGAGGCAATCTGATTTTAAGTCCTTTGGGTATAAGCCAAGGAGTGGGATAGCAGGGTCAAATGGTGGATCCATTCCAAGTTTTCTAAGGAATCTCCACACTGCTTTCCAGAGTGGCTGTACCAATTTGCACTCCCACCAGCAATGTAAGAGTGTACCCTTTTCCCCACATCCTCGCCAACACCTGTTGTTGCCTGTGTTCTTGATAAAAGACATTCTAATTGGGGTAAGATGAAATCTTAAGGTGGTTTTGATTTGCATTTCTCTTATAACGAGTGATGTTGAACATTTTTTCATAAATCTGCTGATTGCTTGTAGATCTTCCTCTGTAAAGTGTCTGTTCATTTCCTTGGCCCATTTATTGATTGGGTTATTGGTGTTCGTGGTGTAAAGATTTTTGAGTACTTGGTAGATTGTGGAGATTAGTGCTCTGTCCGAAGTGTGTGTGGCAAAGATTTTCTCCGACTCTGAAGGCTCTCTCTTCACATTGCTGATTGTTTCCTTTGCTGAGAAGAAGCTTTTTAGTTTGACTCTATCCCAATCATTGATTCGTGCTTTTATTTCTTGCGCTTTGGGAGTCATGTTAAGGAAATCTGGTCCTAGGCCAACATGATGAAGATTTGGACCTATTTTCTCTTCTATTAGGTGCAGAGTCTCTGGCCTGATTTCTAGGTCCTTGATCCACTTTGAGTTGAGTTTTGTACAGGGTGAGAGATATGGGTTTAGTTTCATTTTGCTGCATATGGATTTCCAGTTTTCCCAGCAC
>JAJEJO010004477.1:3894-38527 GCA_020662805.1 Glaucomys volans
TTTGCATTACTTAATTTGGTTCTAATTTTATTTGCATTACTTCTTTGTTTAGTTCTAGGTGTTACAAGTTTAAGAATCAACTAATGCAGTAGAACATGACAGTACATCAGACAATTATGAATTCTAAAGCAACAACAACTCTGAAAAAGAATTGATAATTTAAGTAAAGAATTGACAGTGTGATATAAAATAAATTCTGCTCATTGTCTAGTCGTATTTATTACTGAAATGTATTTTTTATTTGGGGACATCAAGAATCTTTGTGTTAGTGAAGAGAAGATAAAAAATAGAAAGTTTTGCCACAGTTGCTGAAATGGAACCCCACTGGTGAAAACCATAATGAACATGAAGGAAGAGTAAAAATAATCCTCTATTTTTCAAGTAACTTTGATTTGGGCATTGTGTGCCCAATCTGCAGAATAATTTTGTGTGTCCTGATAGTAGTGTTAGACTAAAACCTAGCACTTTAAAAGTCTCCCCAGTTATCTGCTATGGCAGTGGCACATGAATCAAATTTCATGGAATATTAGTGGTTTGGGCTTCACTTCTCAACTTGTAAATGTTTCAGGAATTTTTATGAAATCTGACAACCAAGGCTCCTAATCAGGTTCTATTATCAAAGTATTAGAGGAAACTCACTTAAAATTTCAGGTAAGACTTTTGTATTCATTTAATCCCAGACATGAACTGTAAGATGTTCAGTTCTGTTTTATTTTGTCACAAGATACAATGGTCTTCTTGCTTTTTTAGAGTTCCTGTTAATAATATAAGTAGAACAGAAGTTGAAATATGTTTTTTGTGAGCACACTCATTTATGCATTGATTCCTCTCATTTAATCAATGCTTCACCATGTTTTTAAGCCCCATGTGTGAGATGAACTCTTACAATCTATGCAGGAGGTATAGTGAACCAAGAAATTCGCATGTCAACCCTTGCTTCAGTTTTAGAGGTGAATTAAATCCTTTGTCATATTCATTCTAAACCACCTTGCCAGTTAAGAACTAATAGTCTGGGAACATTAGATACTTCTGTACTTTAATTGGTAGGAAGATCCAAAGATTTGTGGTGTGGCCTAGAACAGTGTCTCTTCTCTTTCTGGTGGTTTTCATTTCATTGTGAATGAATGACACTTCAGTGGCCTAAAGGGAAAAAAAAGAAAAAAGAAAAAAGGAAAAAATAAATAAACTCCCTCAGGGTCTTCAGTATTTCTAGGAAAAAATATGGCAGTCTACTGTTGGAAAATATTAGGACTAATTTTGTTGTTGTTCCTCTAGATAAAAATAATACTTTTTGAGAGATTTGAAAAGTAGTAGAGACAACCAGAATTTAGATGTTTGCCTTCATTTATCCATAGGGATTTTAAAACAGATGGAGATAAGCCAGAAATGATTGCTCTTTGAATATATGTACTGAGAATTCCACTTTCTCTAGGATTTTAAGCTTCAAATTATTTGCTCTGTAGCTCCTGATAAAAGTTCAGCAGGGAAAAAGTGTACCTTTGATAAATGATGTATCTCATCTACATTAAGCCATTTGGTCTCTTCATTTCTACATTTCTACAACATTATATCACCATAAAGCCACACATCTGAACCATATTATATGGTTTCCAATGTAGAGAACTTAACCAAATTCCCTCATAGTATTAGGCCATCATTTTAATAAGTAATGAGTACCTGAGATTTCTCAGTTTCTCTCCTTTGCACCTCTCTAGCACAAGGATATAAATAACTTCATGAAATGCTCTTCTGCTATCCCAGAGTATCTGGCTAGTTCAGGAATTACCTTAGAGTCTGCTTTGAGATGATGCTGTCCTAAATTCATTTTACAACCCTACTAAAAGTTACATTCCAACCTTAAGGAACATTCAATTTTATAAAACATATATGAAAGTTTCTTTTATCCTAAAGATTCTTTGGGGAGGTAAGGAAATCCTTTCATTCATTTAGTAAATATTTATTGACCTCCCCCAGATGTTACGGTCTAGGGGTAAACAAAACAGCTTCTATATTCTCATGGAGAAGACAGACACTCTTGGGAGGAAACACAGACAATAACAATAAATGATAAGCAAATATATATTGCAGAAGACTGATAATAACTAGAAAAAAACAAATTAGAAAGATCACAGGGGAATGGTGAAATTTGATATAGAGCTATGAAGGAAGTCCTTCCTGATATTTAAGCAGAGAGCCAAAGACATGACAAGCAAACCATGTGCACAGGTGGGATGGGAACAGGTGGGATGTGGGGTAAGCTGATGTCAAGGGCTTGAGTAGTAGTGTTCTTGGAATAGTCAAGGAACTGCAGTGATTCCATTTGGCTAGAACAAAAGGAAATATCATGGAAAACCACAAGAAGAGAGATCAGAGAAGTAGTCAGGATCATTTATGAATTTTTAGAAGTGAAGCTATCTGAAGATGTTGTTGGAAGGGTAAAAGGCTCCAACATAGAAGAGTAGAAAAGCTTTGGACTTTCATAAGGATTTTGTTTATTTGGTTTTGTTTCTGATGTGCTAAGATTCTTCTCTGGATCTTATTGCATAAAGGTTCTATAAATCCCTTCTACTATCCCCCTCTCCCCGCAAATCCATTCTATTTTTATGCTTTATTTACCATCAATTTATACATAAACCCAGAACTGTGGTCATGACAATTTTTAAAATTGACTTGGTTTTTACACTGAACTGCCTCCCTCCAAGTATTTCACATTATTTACTTTCCAGAACAAAATGCAAAACAAATCATTTTTCACTGATGTTTTCTATGAGAGGGTAAGGAGAAGTATTTGGTGGTTCAGAGAATAAGATTCTATTTATATCTGGTTGCTCCTCCCTGACCTATTTTCATAGGAATATTTCCTTACTTTCTCATAGTTTAATGATTTTATTGGGTTTATGTCTTTTTATTCTTAACCATTTTATAATTTTGAGGAAATAATTGAAATGGATATTGAACTCCTGAAATACTTAGCTCAACATTTTAGCTTTGGGACTGCCAAAAATATTAATTGATAAAGTTTTAATTAAGCTTCATTGATTCCATTAATCTTAATCTACATCAGACATGGAGGAGATTGACCTGTGAATCCATTCTACCACATTTATTCCTTATTTCTTATGTCTAAATTACATAGTAGAAGTGGTAGGATGTATTTTTATGTTTATCTTCCAAAATACCATCACCTGTCAAAATATTTGTTCAATAATAAAATGCTAGAATAACATTCTCTGAAATTTTGAGAGACAGGGTTTCATGAATAAATAGCAGCCAGCATATTTACCTTGTCTGGAAGGAAAGTAACAGAAGCTCTTTGTGTCAATCAATATGAAAATGTAATTTAATCCAATGAGACAAAAATCAATTTTCCTTTTTTGAAGTTTCAAAGTAGTTAAATATCACCTGTTCTTCTTAATTAGTTTTTGATATTTGTACAAATTCACCTTTAAACTTCATAACAATACAGCCTTTTGTTTGAGCTTCAGATTTCCATTCTCTCTCCTAATTGCATTTTGTTTTAAGTGGCTAGAGAGAGGAAGGTGAGAACTTTTTCCTCAGAGAAAAACCGTGTTGTTTTAACAATGGTACATCAGAGACTCAGGATCCTATGATCGGAACATTCTGTTTCCTTTCCCAGTCACTGTAGTCTATAAGGATAGTTTTGTCTGCAAACAGAAACTGATCATAAATACTCTTGCATTTTGAAGATGGTTAAGAGTTTCATAAACATATTGGTATTTATGAAAGAGATAAAGAGGGCTTTTTGCAAGTGACACATGCACATACACACACGTATCATATGTGTGTATAGAGTAATGTATTCATTATATACATATATGATGTTATATGTATATACATATAATGAATTGGGTAGACCTTAAAAAGAGGTCAAACGAACTTACAAAAATATGCAGGCACATCATCTGATCTGGTGTTTCTAGGACAACATCTCTGAAATTTAGGAAGTCTGGAAAATAAGATTCATGATTATTACCAAAGTTGGTTTGTATATTTCAAGAGAAAAAATATGACTGTGATAGATATGGAGAGTTAGATTCCAGAACTTTAAGGATAGTCTAAGCTACAGAGAGAGACCTTATTAAATAAGCTCTTGAAGGGCCTCATATCTAAAGATTCACTGATGGCCGTTGGAATCAGGAGGGAGCATAAATGGGAAATGAGATGGTAGGCCCAGGCTGGGACAACTGAAAGGGTCATTTTGTCTCCATATTTCAGAGGAGTGGCTGAGACTATCATGCTTCCTCTATCCAGCTTACTTTCCGTTTTTCTTCTTTTCATTCCATCTCACTCCCAACCTGCTGTGTAGGCTGATAGCTAGAATCTTCCCTAATAAATCTCCTGACACTAAATTCTAACTTGGATTTGGTTTCCCTTGAAATATAGCCCTGGGCAGTGCTCTAGGATAGCATCATTGACCTTGTATGTGCAAAAAGGAAAAAACGGGAGGCAGACCTCGATGGATTCAGAGAAGCCTTTATTCCTTCGCAGAGTCCGGCGTCATTCGGGCCCACTTTCCTGATGGAAAATGGCCCCATTCGGGTCCACCTTTCTGATGGAAAATGGCCATCAGTTACAGAGGGGATCCTGATTTTATAGGGTAGGAGGAGGAGGATGTAATCATTGTGTACCTGCAGTTTTGACCATCAGGGGCCAGCTGTAGAGGTTAAAATTAGATGCGAAGGATGAGTATTCAAATCTTGCCCAATGTCAATTCAGGATTAGGTTGACCTGGGGAAAGTCAAGGTTTAGGGCCTAGCATTCTATATCCACCCTTTTCCCCAGGGTTCATTGTTATCAGGAATGCACTGGGAGAGGTTTAATGGTTGATTAGTCTCCTTTCCCGCTTCTCAAGCCACATCTTCCCTTCATTTTTCTTGGGGAGTTATTTTATACGAATATCATTTTCCATAACCCTTCAGACCTGACCACCAAAACTGTAATATTTCTTAAGAGAATATTTGACTTCATTTTAGTGACTTTGTTTTTGTACACTCGATCAAACATTTGATAGTATGTGTTGTAGTAAGAAGTGACAATCATAGCTAGATTCCTTTAAGATGTATTTACTAGCATACACTATCACCTCTCTGAAACTGTAGGTATATTTTTCAGTTAATAAAAACTGTCTTATAGTAGATGAATGGATAAAGAAACTGTGGTATATATACACAATGGAATTTTACTCAGCCATAAAGAAGAATAAAATTATGGCATTTGTAGATAAATGGATGATGTTGGAAACTGTTATGCTAAGTGAGATCAGCCAATCCCAAAAATCTAAAAGCCGAATGGTCTCTCTGATAAATGAATGATGATGCATAATGAGGGGGGAAAGGTGGCAAGAATGGAGGAAAGATAGCTAGCATAGAGGGAAGGGAGGGGTGGGGGCAGGTGGGGGGTAAAATTAATAAAGTGTGTGACAGATACCATTGCCCTGTGTACATGCATGAAAGCACAGATGGTGTGACTTTACTTTGTGTACAACCAGTGAAACAATAGCTGTACTCCATTTGTGTTCAATGAATCAATAAGTAAATAAAAAAAAAGAATTAAGAAAAAAAAACTGTCTTATAGAATGGTAGATAGGTACATAATTAATGAAAGCTAGGGATTTGTTAGATATATGAATAGTTGGAGAGCAAGAACAAGAGCAAGTTACAAAAATATTCTCATGTAAATCTTTGTTCAAGAAATAACTTTGTACCTATTTGATGCTGAATTTTTGACTATTTCTGCTTCTATCAATAGAGATCAAAGGAAACCAGAAAAACTATTTATTATTTGTATGTGTCAATAATTAGATTGAATGATGTGTATAAAGATTTCATATCATGTGACTTAAAGTAAATCCTTCATGAATATTAGCTATATTTTTAATAAAAAAGGAAAGGTAAAATATAAACTAGATTACATGCTTTAAAATCATTAACTAGATCTCCATGCATTTAAATGTGCAGCTTGTGTTCAAAAAAAGTAAATAAACATTTTGCTATTCTTTGAAAACAACTTGATATCAGAGATTGGAAAGGTCACAGACTGATTTTCATAGCTACTCTTAGGGAGAGTCCTTGAGAATCACCCAACTTTGACTATCGTCAAGGGAGCCCAATGGTGGAGGAGTTCTTAAACTCTTAAAGGGTTGCCATAGTCTCAGTGAAGAACCTGTGAATAACCCACTTCTAACAATGACTTTAGGACTTTTTCTTCCTCAATTTCCCCAAAGTTGGAAAGTCTCTATTTTCTATTTGAAACTTCTTGCAACCCTGGAATACTCAGAGTGGTTTAGTGTTCTGACAGAACTCTGAAACATGAGGCTGTGCACAGAAGATTCAGAGTGAGCTTAGTAGGAAAATCACTCTTGCTGTTTTTCAGTGGAGCCCAAGTATATGTTTTCTAACAATTTCAATATCTTGCTACATATTTTAATGTATTTATGATGTGGTAGGGTACGAGTTAAATCCAGACTTCCAAGCCTCATTACCTGATGGAGAGCCAGTTCTTCCACTGCAGTCAGCTCTATGACCTTGGGAACATTACATTTCTGGGCCTCAGTGTTTTCCTCTCTAAATGGCAATAATAAATTCACGTATGTAATAAATTTAGAACAGTCTCTAGCTCTTTGAAGTTACTATATAAGTATTAATTATTATATGAAAATTATTATTGTCTTCATTGAAGTTTATTATCATTCAGCCGGACTAGTTTTCTTTCAATTAGTTGTATGAATTTGGGACTCATTTTCATTTTAAAGAACTCTTACCTCAAAATACCAAAAATTCATAACATTTAATATAAAACCAAATTATATTGTAAATAATCTTGTAATAATCTTGTAAATAAACAATAAAGATTTTATAAATAATATTCATGCATCTAATAAACTTTATTTTGAGACTCTATAAAAATATTCAATTAACTGCACTGTAAAACTCATTTAGTAAATTTCTCTAAAACAGAAAAATAATTTTTCAAAGATTAAATACATAGGAAAATTGTTTTAGATTTCAAACCTCATGAATATGAAATTTTAAAACATGCGTTTTTAAACTTTTACTGAGTGAAATAACTAATTTGGAACTATGACATTTCTAAATTTAGTTGGCTTCCTATTAACATTTTCCTCTGAAGTAATTAAAACATACCTTTAAAATTTCTGTTGTATTTCATGAGGATTTGGGGTAATTTATATGTATAATTTCATGAATTCTATGAAAAACTCATAAGAATTTCTGTAACTGTTAATGACTCTATAAATAGTTGTCTGGCTTTTTGATCCATGAAGATTGGAGGCACCAGTGTGAATGTGTCTCCAGTTAAGGTCAGAAGAGGACATCTTTACCTTGAAGGATCCAATGCTCAGAGCAGTGAGCTATGGGTGAGTGTTGACAGGAAATCTCAGGACAGCAAGGCCAGAGTAGGGGCAAAGTAGCAAAAATAGAAGCAATTGAGGCCAGCAATTCCCTAACCAGAAGCCAAGTTTATTTCTGAACTCATATTGTACTCTCTGTGCAGATTCTCAGTAATGCACTGGGGAATTGTCAATGGGGATTGGCACTGGAAATGTCAACTGGCATATGTAAGTACTGATAGCATTTGATCTTAGTTTTATCCATGCACAGGAGAGAACTTCAGATATTTTCAATATTGATATGCTTAGCTAGATATCATTATGATCTGGTTGTACAAGATAACAAAATCAACATATATTTTGGTATCTTTTTGAAACATTCAAAAATCAGAGGATTCATGAACATCAACCTCAATGAACATCTTTTAAAGTATGAAAATACAAAAATATGGAGGGTTTTTAATCTCTTAGAAATCTTAGAAAGATATCTATCAAATACATTACATACAGGGAGTACTCAGTTAATGTTAAATGGTCCCTTCATAACACTTATAAACCAAGAAACATATGATATTCAATTTATCACCTGAAAATGAAAATTACTATGAAAAACCACAAGTTCAATGCTCTCTTTTTGCAAAAATGAAAAGTGATTAGCTATGGTATGTATGATTCAGAGTATTATGACTTTAAGAAGCAGAACAATTTTGGAATTTATTTTACAGATCATTTAAGATATGCATAGCAAAGTTCCTGCTATATTATACTTAGCTTCTCAGATTCTCTCTTTTTTTTTTTTTTTTTTTTGGAACCAGGGATTGAACTCAGGGACACTCGGCCACTGAGCCACATTCCCAGCCCTATTTTGTATTTTATTTAGAGACAGGGTCTCACTGAGTTGCTTAGGGCCTCGCTAAGCTGCTGGTTTTTTGAACTCGCGATCCTCCTGACTCAGCCTCCCAAGTCGCTTGGATTACAGGCGTGCACCACCATGCCCGGCTTCAGATTCTCTTTTATTTAAATTTGTTCTGTAGACCAGAAAGAAGATATTTTTCTTTTCCCTCCCACTATTCAAAGAAAATTTTGATTGTTTTTGTTTTCATGTTTATCTGAACATTGTATAATCCATTTTTATCTAATAAATATTAGTGAAACTATACTCAATAATTTTGGAAATAAAAAGAAATCATCTTTATAGACCACATAGAATAAGCATAATACATGTCCATATTGGAAACAATGTAGAATTTTTTGAGATTGATAAAGTTTATGATTTAGGGATTGGAACTAATAGAATTGTGGATTTTATGGACTATATGTAGTGGCTTTGTAATAACAACTGGACTGTGGTGATTTATATTTCCCAGATTTCCAAACTCTGAATGTTTCCACTGAACATGGTCCAAATAAGAGGTTCTTGCACGAGATTTGAGGTGATGAAGTGAAGAGCCAGCTATTTTGTAGTTGAAATATGTTGTCACTTTTCTACTGGTTCGCTCCTTTGGAATAAGGCAGTGGCTAGACCTGGAGGATCCTCCTTCAGTTTTTCTGTCTTCTGAGCTAGATGTTTAGCACCATGGAGAAGAATACCAGTTTCTCCTGCAGGGAACTGTACCATCAATGTCACCCAGGCAAGAACAGAATGACTTTCAGCATGTCCCTGTGGGGATCCTCATGGTCTTTGTTCTCCTCTACTTTATGTGCACCCTTTCTCACTATCTGCCGAAGACTAGGTTCTAGCTTCAGAACAACAATCTTGGAATGAATGTCCAACAAGTTCCCACAATAATATAGTCAAATCTTTGTGACAGATCCTCCTTTATATCCAGATATATACATTCCACTATTTCATCTCCTCTGATTAAATCCTGGTACACTAGAGCTTTAAATAAATTCCTAAAATATTTGAATACTTTAAAAATTCAGTAAGAACACAAGCATTATCTGTGAATAAGTCCAAATTGAATTATTTAAACTAATTTAATTTTCATTTGCATTAGAATTTATATGTGAATGAATGATACCATCATTATGCAGTCAAATGTCACATGCAAAAGCACATGGAAATAGGTTTTCTTTTTGCCTCCTGTTCTACTCTACTCAGTTTTCTAAGAACTCCTGGTTAATTAATATTAAATGTAGAGGTTCCATTTGAGTTACATGGAAATATGCTTTAAAATTATAGTTCCTTGATTGCACAAGTACTTCAATGCTCTTTTAATTACAAGTGTGTATTTTCTTCATGGAGAGCTTTCTTTGAGCACATAGAGAAATGAATCAGAAGTGAAATAGGTTTGTTTCATATTAGACAAATTAGACCAAAAGGCACAATCATAGAAGTAGCTTTAAGTTCTATTTTTTCCCTCATAAAATACTAAACCTATAACACTTCATATGTGAAAAACATAAGAGATTCACATAACTCTTTTTAACAGTTTAAAAGGTGATAATTTATTTACAATCAGTAGGTGGAGCTACATCTGTGGATTTGAAAGTCCATTAATCTAGTGAAAAAGTTTTGAGCAGAAAATAGTTATAGAAACAAGCTTCATGAACTAAAAATAATCATTTATCTTTTCATTCTAGATGAAAACTTCAGGTTTCAAATGATAATTAAGAAATGTGGGAGGAAATGTTCCCATTAGACTGTGGCAGAGATAGCTTCTGAAAGAAGCAAATAATTTTGCCTGGGTTCAGAATTTGCATTAGAATCATGAACTAGCAATGTAAGTATACTATAAAATAAAAAAAAAATCTGGGAATAAGTTCAATCCTATCAATATAAACACAACTTTTTTTTTTCTAAAATGTCTCTTTGGTATATTTGAGCAAGGCTAGCTTCAATTTTTCTTCAGTGTTGTCAACTTACAGTTCTATCCATTTATCTTGCCCCCCAGACACTTTCATATCCTTCATTCTCTATGAAAAAAATAAAAATATTCTCTTAGTCACTTTTATCCATAATTTCAACTCTGTTATTTTCCTAGTAAATACTGAGTATGTAAGTAGATAAGGTTCACATATCGAATTCAACAAGATCAAAAGGACTCAAAAAAGACATATGGCTAACCATGTATTTAGTATATAAAACTTTGTCCTTAGATAATTATGAGTAGAAGATGTTTTATCTTGTCAAAAATTTTCAGAAACTGAAACTGTGTCCTAATAAGAACTCCTGACTGCCCTAACTCAAAGGAACTCATAAAATCAACAAATACCACATGCTGGAATTTGGTGGAAAGAATAAAAATATGAGTAATAATAGATTTGAAAAATGAAAGAAAAAGAGATAAGGGGAAAATACGATTATTGTAATTTTTTTAACATAAATATAAACTTAATTTTATTATTGTAATACTCCATGAGAAGAGTCTAATAAATATCATACAGATGCAATTTATTTCAAATAGGACATCCATATTTAATCAGGGACATTTTCACTGCCTCAACATGATAAGAAATCCTAACATACTGCTAATCCTTACAACTGGTATCAAATTGATCCCTTATAAATTGTTTTATCACTAGATGACAACTGTTACCATAAGTCAGCTCAAAACGCTCACACCTTATGTATAAAACAAAACATGCTATTAGTGGTTAATGATATTTCTTATTTATCAATATTTTTTGTGTGTTCTAGAATATAATTTATTTCCATTCCACACTGCCTAGTGAGTGATAAAATTGCTCTAAAAATGTGAATATAATCTCAAGATTTACCAAATATTTTATGAAATGTTACTGAAGAAAAAGGCAAATGTTAGTAGGATTTAATGAGAGTGAAGAGTTGCAGCAGATTTGTTTCAATATGGATACATTATAAGTGACAGCTGTATATATCTATATTGAGATGTAAATTTCCTTCTGTGAATCCCAACAGTCATCTCTTCGGTCTCTGCATGCTGTTTTTGATTAATTATAATAAATACTCACCACCACTAAGCCAATCTTATCTGCAGGTGTGTGTTAAAGCAAGTCTGCATTAGTGGAGTGCTGCTTATTCTTCTGTTTTTATGTATTCTTTTAAAGTCATTAGAGAAAACAGATATACCCCTCCAGGTGAAACCCATTTCTATATTAAGAGATAGGATATGATTGTCTTTCCCTTTCCCTTCTATTACCTCTTATTTTTCCATTTAATCCCTCAGTCATTAAAATAACTATTTGAAGATGGCATTTATTATTGGAAAGTTATAGATATGCTAAGTGGAGTGTGACAAATGAATTATATGATTTTAAAACCTACTAGTCATCAGGTGGTAAGCAATGATTCTCTCCAGTTTTATTGACTATTAAAGGGACATTTTATAGCACATGCTGCTATAGATATTTATTTTCAAATTAAAACTTGATGTGCAAAGTACCTCATTGGATCTTTCAAGATTATCATAGGGAGCCACATTTTATGTAAGTTGATAAAAATAATAAATTTCTGCCCACTGGAACAATTATTAAATTGTTTAAAATCAGTAATGAATTCAGGTAGAGAAGTCAAATTTTTTAGAATTTTTTTTTTTTTTAATTTAGAAGAAAACATAAATATGTGTTAGGGTTCATTTCCATTACTTGGCAAAGTTTCCATATTTCAGTTGAATTTTTTACATACAGTTGTATATAGCCAAGTAGCAAATCTAGATGATTTTGATATTTGAGGAACTACTGTATATTATATAAATGTTTTAGAGTTAGAAATTTAACAGGCTTTCCATTTTCTAATTTCTTGTCCATAATCTCTCAAAATAGCAGATTTCTCACAGATAAGTTTAGCATTATGTTGAAGGTTGGTGTAAATAAAATGTATAGTTTGGACAGTGACTGATACAAAATAAACCCTTAATAAATACAAATTATATAACTACTTATCTATTCAGGTCATTCAATGCTTTTAAAATTGTCAAAACTTCACTGTTTCAAAGAAATATGTGCACATTTTTAAATTAAATCTTTAACTTTATAATCTTTCCTACAGTTGTTATTAGTCAATACAACTATTAAAAATTGTAAGCTAGCTGATTTCATTGAAAGAAACTCTAAACTTACTTTTAAAGAATTATTGGTATATGTTTGATTCTTTTATCAAAGTGATACTAGCATTAGTATAGTTTTTAACTAAGTGCATACTACCTCAAAATTATAAAGAAAAAATTACCTGATTTTCCCTTTTCAACTTCAGTGTGAGACTTATTTTCAAAAATGTATTGTTTTATTGCATCTTTCATTACTTGGTATTTTGGAGAGGCATAAATAGCTAATATTTTAAAAATCATATTTGTAATTTTTGATGATATTCTAGTTAATATAATAATATTGCCTGGGTTTTCTAAAAGGCATTATTATAAAAGTTTATTGTCACTTAATGAAAATTTCCTTAAAACTCACTATCCTCCTTATGTGGGCTGTTAGCTTATAGTTCAGGAATGACAATGGTGGCATATAGGCAGAGTGGGGGTGTTAAAGAGAGGGTGCAATATTAAGATACAACTGATTAAACTTCAAATATTATACGCTTATTAACAATCTAAATGGTTATGCTTACTTTGAAGTTTCAAAAATACTGTAAAATAATGTCAAAGATTTTTATAGTTTTTATCTTTCACTTAATAGCATATACATGATCATTTCAAACAGTATAAGAATATCTTTATCTGTTTATTGATCTAACCAACAAATATTTTTTAATGTAAGCTTTCAAAACTAAATTTAATTACTTAAAAATTAAGCAGTACAAAATTTGTTAAATATGCAAATATATTAAATAGTCGTTTTGGAAACCCAAGATATTTTTTCTTAAAGTTACATTTATAAAATTAAAAATGGCTTCTCATTAACCATGGGGAATTGGTTTCAGGATACCTGTGGATACCAAGATCCAAGGGTGCTTAAATCTCTAATACAAAATGGCATAATATTTACATATAACCTATGCACATTCTCCCACGTCCTTTGAAACATCTCTAGACTGCTTATTACCTAATGCAGTGTAAATGCTAGTAAAGAATTGCCTTTAGGGAACAATGAAAAGAATAAAAATGTCTCTACCCGTTTTATATACATACAACTTTTTTCTTCCTAATTTTTTTGATTTACTATTGGTTGAATCTGTGGATTCAAACTCATTTAGTTTCATGTCAATTAAACAGTTATTTGGAATTCCATATTTCAAGGACACTTTTGTTACATAGGCATGAAATGAATCCTTTAAGTGAGTGCAAGTAAAATTACACCAATCATTTCTAACAGTCTCTTTATAAATTAAATATGGAATGAAATATTTATAAAGCACTTGAGTTAACTCTAACCCTGGACTTGGGAAATATTTCCAGATTCAGCTTATAATGCTGCTGAAGCACTCCTTCATTTCTAGGGCCGTTATACATTCTAGGTGGCATATACAACCAAATAACTTTCTGGAAATATGACAGCAGTCAATGACAAATTTTAAGAAAAATATTCCAAATATTCAACTTTAAAAAGAACTAAATTCTGTCATTTTCAGTGCAATGAATCAATCTGAAGAATGTTATGTTAAATGAAATAAATGAAATATGGCAGGCATGGAAAGACAAACACCTTGTGATCTTGCTCATAGATGGAGTGTAAAATAGCTGATCTTAGAAAAACCAAGTAGAATAATGTTTACTTGTGTGATTAGAAAAAGGGGAGAGAGGAGATGTTGGCCAAAGGACATATAATTGCTATTAGACTCAGAGGGATTCAGAATGTGCAAGTATATGAAGCCAGAAAGTAGATAAGTGCTTGCCTGGAACTGTAGTGGAGAGGAAGGCAATATGGGGTGGTGTGGGGAAAGAAGGCGGGAGTGACTACTAAGGGTTATGAAGTCTATTTCTTGAGTGAGGAAAATGTCCTAAAATTGTTGGTGGTGAAGGCTGTGCAACTCTGTAAACATTCTGAAAATCATTGGATTGTACAATTTAAATGGGTGAATGTAATGTTATGTACAGTATATATCAATAAGGCCATTGTTTAAAAGGTTGAAATATTCCATGGAGTTGGTGAACCGTGAAGCACTGCATACTGATAGTCTAGAGAGTTGTGTGGGTCCACATGTTTTCCATCACTCCATATTATTTCCACTTCTTTGGTACAGATACCTTAAATCTCTCTTTGTGTTAATAATGTGTTACATAAATTGAAATACTGAAATTAAAGTAAGAGTAAAGATGATTGATTTCACAGCCACAATCAACAGTAAGAATTCATTGTAAAAGTCACATGTTCAGCTTTCAGTTTTAAAGAGAATTTTATAACGTGTGAAGACCTTATTCATTGTGTACTCTCCATATTTTAATTTCTTATATATTCTATTAAATTTTTCAAAATTACTTTTTATTCCTATGTTTCTTGAATGGTTTAAATTCCATGATTACTACTAGGAACCAAAAAGTATAATTATGTTTATATTTATTATCTTATATTGATAATAGTAAAACAAGTTTATATTTCTTGAGCAAATTTTATGGCTTGGGCATCATATACAATAGTTAACCTTTTATACTTACATTCCTAGCCTTAGGTAGTAGATTTTATTATTATCCCTGATTTACCAATTAGGAAACTAAGATATGGAGATGTTAAGTAACACAAATACATCAGATAATTACTAATGTTAACCAAAGTCCAGGTTCTTCAAGTCTTTGCTTGATGTATTTATCAAATAAATGTTTTTATTTTCTATGATTCAGTAAGATTCTAGGACATCACACATTATAGTGATGCAGTTACATCAATGCTTATAGCAGCTCAACTCACAATACCTAAACTATGGAACCAATCTAGGTGTCCTTCAACAGATGAATGGATAAAGAAAATGTGGTATATATACACAATGGAATAATGTTCAGTCTTAAAAAAGAATGAAATTATGCCATTTGCCAGTAAATGGATGAAGCTGGAGAATATCAAGCTAAGTGAAATAAGTCAGTCCCAATAAATCAAAGGTCAAATGTTTTCTCTGATTTGAGGATGCTAACTTAAAATAAGGGTGGGGGGAAGGGGAGGCTAGAAAGAAAGAGCTACTTTAGGTAGAAGGGAGTGAAGAGAGCAGAGGAGGTATAGGAGTAGGAAGAGTAGTAGAATTAATCAAACTTTATTACCTTTTGTAAATATACAACTATGCAACCAGTGGGACTCTACAATATGTACAATCAGAACAATGAGAAGTTATACTCCATTTATATATCATGTGTCAAAGTTTATTCTACTGTCATGTATAACTAATTAAAATAAAATTCAAAATTCAAAAAAAAAGATTCTATGACTTTTATTTTGAAATTTTATAAACTACTTTGGGGATAAAAAAGAATAATATAGAATATATTCTTTCTTTATTTTATATATCCTCTAAATAATGAACATTGATATAAGTATCAGTAGGTCAGTAAGTGTAAAGAACGAATCCTTATAGACAACATAAAATCTGCTTTGTATCTGGCTCTATCCCTTTCTTCTTGGCACCACCCAAATAACAAGTTTTATTACTGATATTTCTGCATTTCTTCTAAATCTATGGTGTAAGTATGTAGCTCTGAGAAATGTATGCAGGTTTGCTTTGGATTTAAAAAAAAAAAACTTCACAAGAATGACACTACATTCTTAATTTTCTCTTTTACTATTTGTTTTGCTATTGCTACTATTTGATTTGTTATATATGTGACTTGAATTTTTTGTACATTTGTATGGTTCCAGTTCATTTATTTTCGTGGTTCAACAATGTCCCATGATAGGAAAAGAAAATAATTAATTTGCCCCTTTTAGAAATGCATTATAATGTAATGAAGTTCCAAACATTTGTGTCCAGTCATGTCAGTATGTGAAAGTTTCTTTTGTTGTGGGGATGTTTGAGAACATGAAAATTTTTTCATCTCTTCTACTCTAGTAAATGATGCCAAATGTAGAAATTTACATACTTAAAAAACCTTTATTTCCTATTTCTCAAAATTATGTACCAGTATATACTGCAAATATCAATTTGATATTGCACATGTCAATTTTTGGCAAACTGTTGAGCCTTAAGCGATACATAATGATATCTACAATTCAATTTATTATCCTTGCCTATTAGTAACATTGAACTTTTTTCTATCTGCATGTGAATCCTTCATGTCTATTCCTCTTTTAATTCCCTTTCTATATGGATAGCCATTATTTTTCATTGATTTGATAAAGATATTTATATGTTTTAGTGTCCTTTTTGACAATTATTCATTAATTGCAAAATATATAAATTAAACATGTATAAATCTATTTTGATCTTTCAAAGTAACCTGTTAAGTTTAAAAGTCTCTTGCTACATTTCTTGTATTTTTAAAGGCCATCCTTTTTATATTTTCATCTTTTTGATTTGTTTTACATGTTCTATGTGATAGTAAAATACCCAAGTCTCTTGATTTCAATTTCTGCTGTTTCCTTTTTCTACTGACATTTACTCATGATACTTGCTAGTCTTCGCATTTTCTTCTTTTAAATCCAAATTTCATGTGGCTATATGTATTCCTTATTAATCTGTAGAAATCAGGATGGACCAGTACACAGACTGCATTCCAAGAAAAAGCATTTTTCTTCTGGTACTTACCATAGGATGTTGCAACAGATTGTCATCATAACTGATTAAGATGTTGCATCTCTCTCTATATTGTATCTTCTGTTATTAATGAATGTTCTTAATTAACTTATTATGCTAAAAATATGAATGCAACAAAATGAAATTCAGGTTTTATAACTAAAGACCACTTAAGGCCTGTACTAAAACTTCATTTATTTTTGGTTAGCTGAGAAATCTCAGCATGTTTCTTTGCCCACTAATGTTTAAATCTGTTTTTTGTTCATTTCTATTTGAAAATATTAATTCTAAGGTTTCCATACACAGTTTTAGTATTTCCTTCAGAGATTGTCTGATATATAAAACAATTTTTCTCATTATTTCTGTATTTATATATACCTTCCTGTAAGAGAACGTTAAAACTTTCATTGTAAATCTGCTAAACTTAGCAAAACTTCAATGTCTTGATAAGGAGTGTTTCATCTTTTGTCTATCATTATTATTTGTTTAGATTTATTATTATTTTTATGTAAATAATATAAATTATTTGTAGATAAAAATCTAATTTCCAACAATTATAAAACGTGTCTGTTAAAAATTCCCTTAGATCTCACAATTAAGAGGAAAAATAAGCATGAGATGCAATGATTTCACAATTTTGTTTTACAGCAATATATTGAGGAAATAAATCTGTAATCTTTTATTCATTTACTCATACATGATTTTAAAATACATTTATTTAATTCTTACTATTTTGTCATTGGATTAAAACTGATATAAATCTAAAGCATGTGTCCAAACTATGAATTCTGATTCTTGATCCAAATATTCTCTTGTGATTATTTTTGGTAACAAATAAATCCTCATCCTTAAGCACATTCATCATAATATAGTAATTTTACAATTTCTACATTTATCACTGTATAAATCTCTTATAACATTGAGATTAAAACTAGAAAATTTTGTTTGATTAATTCTCAACAATAGTACTATCAGGTTTTAGTTTTATTATTGGGCATATTTAGTTATTAGGAATATATACATACATATTGCTAATACTAGCATTTTAAAAATACAAAACTATTAAATGTTCATTTAAAGACTCATCTTTAATAGGTAGTTTTCAATAGTTTCTTTTAAAATTATTTTTACAGACTGCATTTTGATTCATTATACACAAATGGGTTACAACTTTTTGTCTGTATGGTTGTGCATGATGTAGATTCATACCATTCATGTAATCATACGTATACATAGGGTAGATGACTGTCTCATTCCACCCTTTTTCATGTCCCTCCCCCTCCCTTTCTCATTTCCCTCTAAGTGATCTAAAGTTCCTTCATTCTTCTCTCACCCTCCACCCCACAACCTGATTATATATCATCATCCACTTATCAGGGAAAACATTGTTTTTGGGGACTGCTTTATTTCACTTAGCATGATATTCTCCAATTCCATCCATTTATCTGCAAATGCCCTAATATTATTCTTCTTTATGCCTGAGTAGTATTCCATTGTGCATATATACCACAGCTTCTTTATCCATTCATCTGTTGAAGGGCATCTAGATTGGTTCCACAATCTAGCTATTGTGAATCGAGCTGCTATAAATATTGATGTGACTGCATTACTGTAGTATGCTAATTTTAAGTCCTTTGGGTATAAACTGAGGAGTGGGATAATTGGGTCTTAAGGTTGGTCCTACTGCTTTCCAGAGTGGCTGCGCCAATTTGTAACTCCACCAGTAATGCAAAAGTGTGCCTTTTCCCCACAGCCATGCCAACATCTGTTATTGTTTTTGTTCTTGATAATAGCCATTGTAATTGGAGTAAGATGAAATCTTAGAGTTGTTTCACAGTCCAGATCCTAAAAGCAACAAGGGGCTGGAACAATATATTTTAAGCTCTGAAAGAACATGGATGCCAACCAAGAATCGTATACTCAGCAAAACTAACCTTCAGATTTGATGATGAACTAAAATCTTTCCAGTATAAACAAAAGTTAAAAGAATTTACAAATAGAAAGCCTGCACCACAGACCATTCTCAGCAAAATATTTCAGGAGGAGGAAGTGAAAAACAACAATGCAAGTCATCAAAGGGAGGAACTATCATAAAGGAAAGTCAATCAAAGGAGAAACAAAGTCAAGTTAAAAACCAAAAGTAAGCCAAAATGACCAGGAAAGAAATCATATCACAATAATAACCCTGAATGTTAATGGCCTAAACTCATTAATCAATTGTTTCTGCCCATGTAACCTGAGAATACTGGATCTCTGTCAAGCAATACTGGAAGTTGAGTGGGTGGCAATAGAAACTAGCAATGATATTTACAATAAAACATACAAATATATATGCCAAAATTTGTTTCAGTGAAAAAGAACTAAATATTAGAGATGATAAAGCAGTAAATAATTCACATCCTATGTATACTTCTCAGTATTTTTAGAGAATATGCTTTCTTATTTCAGTAAATAATTTTCATATATTTTACATTCTAACAGACATCAATAAGATTTTCAGAAAAGTGTTTCGGATTAAAATGTTCTATATTAGTCTACTAAGTGAAAAACAACAAGATATTTTGGTACTATAATATTTGTAAATTCATTTAATCTAAACCAATTGTATTGATCCACTGTTAAGTCTTTGTAGTACTCTGGGGAATATATAGTATTACCTTTATTTTCTCTAAGCTATAAAATTACAGTGTTTCTCATGCATACCATAAAGATGCTAAATCCCTTTTGCCTTTGAAATAAAATCTCTTTTGTGGTGCTAGGAAGGCTACTTTCATTTGCATGTTAATTGAAAAGAAAATAGTGAAAAAATGTTAGTAAGATGATAAAAGAAGCCTATTTATCCCACCTAAACTTAGGTGTCATGTGTTCATTCCTGCTAGATAGGAAAATAACAAGACTACCCAATTAATTACTCACATAGAGTGTAATTTTGCAGCTATCTCCTGGTAAAAATGAGAAATCCATTAATCAATGAAAATGAAATGAATCCTAAAGCCTCCCTGCCTCCTACACACCACTTTAATTTTTGCCTGATAAGGACTGGGATTTTTGTATACATTTGAAGGTGAAAAAGCTCATTTATTTAAACAGATATCATTCATTAAATTGTTCCATATCTCTCTGATGTTATTAAATCAAACTACTCTAGATAAATTCTTGTTCAGTTTTTAAGACAACAGGCTTATTATCCCTGAAGAATGGTTAGCATGTTGAAAAACAGTATATGAGAGGTGTTTAATTCCTTTGCTTTTAGTATAATTGAGAAAATACAACTTGTAAAGCAGAGGGAGTGGTATTTCTGCATATATTTAAGAACGTTAAGAAGTAACTGGTGAAAATTACGGCAATATGTGCTTATCCAGTAAGTGTGTGTGTGTGTGTGTGTGTGTGTAAACTAGTCTAACTAACTGTTTTGCTAAATAAAATGATGTATTAATTTCCTTTTTGGGAGGGAAATATAATATCTGGAAATATACTTATTTCTGAATGATAGCCTTTGAAACTTCTGCATAATCTTTTTCATGTCTTTTGGATAGCCTGACCAAATGTCTCATGTTCAGAGCTATAGAAAATTCTGTGCCTGATTATAAGCATAATTTCCTTCAAAATCCTATCAAAATAATTAATCAGCAGAAGTAGATGACTCATTCTAAGACCATTATAGAAATTGGTATGATTCATACAGGAGCAGACAAATATCAGATGTTAGCATGCATTAAAATTAATGTTATTAAGCAAACTATCAAAAGTCAACCTGGCAGGACAATGAACAAATTATTATTTGTCATGAGATAAACTTAACTGGAAATATTGTTTATTAGCTTTATAATATCATATAGCCTATTAACATTGGAAAGTCTATAGATAGATTCTAGAGGATATCATCAAGCCAATTGCTATTATTTCTATAAGACAGGCCCTAAAAAAAGCTCTGAAGTTTAGCAGTGGGAGGAAAATAATATAAAGTCAGTCATTTCACACAATATGCTGGGTAAAGTATTTTTTCTGTACTAAAGTTTAAAATCATTGTGTCACTTTTGTACTTAATACTATAAACATCTGAAGAAATTCTCTGAGAAACTGATCACCTCCCACTTTTCCCACCCCATCATATGCCTCATCAATGCATCAAAGCTTTATGGAATTCTGTTCATAAAAACCACTCTCAACCACTTAATCTATCAACTTTGTTAGCTTTTTCTATGCTAGTTTGAAGCTTGAAATATTATTTTGTCCTGTTCCAGCACTTTCAATCCTGTGAGGTTGAGATCTACGTTCATAAGTGCACAATAAAACAACTTTTCATTGGAATATTTTCTTGTCCTTGAAGTCTTATTTGATAACTGGGATATTAGCTTTGGTGAAATCCCACCAGTGTTTCTAAAACTTTCACTTACTCCTTGATGTTTGGCCTATGGAGTAGCATAATATACTGTTTGGCACAACGTACTATTTATACACACACACACACACACACACAATTCATTCAACTATTATTTTAACAATATTTGTTGAACACCTATTGCATCTATTGAGTGGTAAGGAATTTTTCTTGTTCAAGAAATACACCAAACAGTATTTTTTCCACCCTGGTTCTTACATTAAGTGTGAGAAAAGTAAAATAAAATGTTTTGTGCAATGTAGCTACATGTTGTGTTAATGGGGCTGAAAAATCCTGGGTGTGTCTGACTATTTTGTAGATGGTGCTTAATCTGTTTTCTATTGGCTATAACAAAATATTTGAGACCTGTTTATTTATAAATGACAAAGATTATTTAGCTCACAGTACTGGAGGCTGGGAAGTCCAAGAACAGGTACTGGCATCTGCTAAGCATCTAATTAGGGTCTTCTTGCTGCATCATACTATTGTGGAGTGCATCATATGGTAGAACAGATCGAGCATGACAGAGAGATCTTGCTTGTCTAACAAAGACACTTTCATGATAACAAATTAATCCATTTAGGAGAGCAGAAACCACAAAACTCATGTTCAAAAACAAGAGACTCAGAATAGCCAAAGAAATTCTGAACGAACGAGCAATGCCGGAGGCATCATAATACCTGATCTCAAATTATACAGAAGAGGTATTGTGACAAGAATATCTGATACTGGCATAAAAATAGACAAACAAATAGAATAGAATAGAAGACACATAGACAAACTCGTACAGATATAGATATTTGATCCTTAACAGTGGTACCAAAAACACACATTGAAGAAAAGACCACCTTTTAACAAGTTGTCCTGGGAAACTTGGATATCCATGTGTAGAAGACAAACCAAATTCTTATCTCTCTCTGGACAAAAGTCAAAAGTCAACTCAAAGTAGATCAAAGAGTAGGGAATTAGACCAGAAATTTTGCAAAACTGTTAGAAGTAAGCATAGGATCAACACTTGAACATATAGGTGCAGACAATGACTTCCACAATAAGACACCTAAAACAGGAAATACCACCAAGTGTTAATAAATGGGATGGCATCAAATTAACAAGTTTCTACAGAGCAAAAGGTACAAGAGTGTGAAGAGAGAGACTATAGAAAGTGAGAAAATCTTTGTCAGTTACTTTTCTGACAGAGGATTAAATATCCAGAACATATAAGGAACTCAAAAAACTAAACATAAGAAAACAAATGAGCTAAACAATAAATGGCTAAATAAACTAAATAGACATTTCTCGAAGGAAGAAATACATAAGCCCAACTGATATATGAGAAAGCATTTCAGAGCCTCAGCAATCACTGAGATGTCATCTCACATTGGTTAGCATGGAAATCATCAAAACTACAAATAACAATAAATGATGATGAGAATGTTGGTAAAGGATCACTTACTGGTGGTGAAATTATAAATTAGTGAAACCACTGCAGAAATCACTACGGAGATTCTTCAAAAGACTAGGAATAGAACTAGATGACACAGCTATACCACTCCTAGGTATTTATCCAGAAGAACTAAATACAGTTTACTATAGCAAAGCATGCATGCACGTGTTTAGACCTAAGCAGTTTACAACAGATAATGTATGGAACTGGCCTAGGTGCTTGTCAGTTCCAAACTCTGAACCTTCTGTGGTCATTGTTTACCCTATAGCTCTTTAAAGCCATGACTGTTTTTCTCCCCCATCCCCTGAGCCTGGAGATAGACTGATGGACATCGTACTAAGAATTTCTCTTAAAGATTAAAAGCTGACTCAATGAAATGTCTGCAGTATTATTCTTGCCATGGATAAATAAACATTTTGTTCATGGTAAGAAACAGACAAAATGTGGAAACACATGCAATAGAATTTTATGCTCCAGAAAAGAATGACAAAATTATGCATTTGTAAAAAGATGGATGAATCTGGAAAACATGTTAAGTGAAATAAGCCAGCCTAAAAAGGCAAGGATCATATTCTTTCTAATTTTTTCTGAAAAAAATGAAAAAGGGATATATCATGAAAATAGAAAAAATAACTGTAGAGGAATCAGAGGGAGAGATGAAGAGAGGGAAAAGGGAATTACTGGGGAGTGAAATTGATGAGATTATGTTATGTTCATACACAAGTATATAACAGTGAACCCTACTATTTTGTATAATTAAAATGCACCTATTTAAAACAGGTTATCTAGGAAAGTGGCAGTGTGAACACGAAAAATATGGTAGGCAAATTGGAAAATACTAAGAATTTATTAGAGATTAGTGGTCCTGCATTAAAAGTGAGTATAATCAGTTAGGTATTTTGAATCTTTGTTAATCAATATGAAAAAACCAAGCAACTTAAAGATGAAAAGAAGGACAAAAGTTCATGTAAAAGATATGGAAATCTCACTGCAATTATAATGTTAGCCCATATCTATGGCTAAGATGGGCTATGTATATTATTTGGGACAAAGAGAATTTTCCACCAGTATCGTTCTTAATACTTAACCTTAATAATGATTCTACTAAGTTTCAAGTTTTATTTCAGATGTGGTGGTTGGCTGAAACAGCTTAAAGAGCAGTTCGAAGAAATTAAAAGATGAAGCATTCCCTGACTACATACTGTAAGCATAGTTTGTAGTATACTATCTTAAGGCTACTATTTCCCTGTCTTGTTAAATTGGTACATGTGACTTCTGATTCACTATTGTTTAGGCTCAATTGAAATGACTTTAAAACATACTTGTATTCTATTTGAATCAGATTATTTTTCATGGAGGACATAAAATTTTTATTTCCCTAATTTTGGATTCTTGATGACTTTGGGAGTTAGTAGGTAGAGAAAGAAAGAGAATGAGGGGAAGAGACTGAATGAATTTCTTTCCTTTGTTACCCTTTTATGTTGTGGTACTTTAAGATATAACTTGTTCATATATAGGGTTAATATTCCTAATCTTCTTTGCAGTGTTAGGATTTAAACCATGGCCTCATGGCTGCTAGGCAAGTGCTCTACTACTGAGCCTTATTTCCAGCCCTTTCTATTGATGCAATTTCTAAGCAATTCCATGTTTCTTCTTTTTACTTTCACATAGTGAAATTCATTTATATATATATTTCTTTCATATACTGTTTTCGTATTGCAAAGTTCTTTCTCTCCACACACACACATTATATAGAATGTGTGTATATATGTATACAGGATGCTCAAAGACAGTCTGGTTTTGTGTTTTGGGAGTACACTAAGAATACTCTATAATAGACAAAATTTAAACTACATATCATATTAAACTTATATTCTTCAAGTGCCCTAGTGTATTTCATCATGGAAATCTGAAGTGGATGTAATTGATTTCCTCTCTCGTTCCTCTCAGTCTTATGCTTCTCTTCCCTACAAACTCTCCAACTTGCTAAATGTGGTGTATGACTCTCCAGTGTTGGAAAAGTGAGTCAGCCAAGTGCTCTATGAGTCATGCTGTCCTGAGTTGTCACTGACTTTCTCTAATATGTGTGAGGAGGGGGATGCCAGGAATTGAATGCAGGTCCTCGTGCATGAGAAGCAAGTGTTCTCCTGAGTATGGGCTTTTCAGAGGCTGTCCTACATAGGTGAGTCCTTTACGTTGATTTCACTTTAGAGTAGTCATACTTCTATCAGGTGAATGCTTAAAATTTCTCTCCAACTCTTCCAATAGGGTTCAAGAACCCTGAAGCAATCAACTGAATCAAAATTGAGTAATAGCTGCCTTCTGGCTTGCTTCTTACCCCTGGGAGACAGTCCTATGCATTCCTTCCCCAATAAGCTCTGGGCGTTGTCTTTATGAAGATATTTTTTGTTTGGTTCTGTCCTTTATGAAGTCCTCATGAAGTTGCAACACCTGCAGGGGACAAATATCACATTCTATTTGGTGTTTCAAAGAAACTCTGGTCAGGTTTGATAAAAGAGGGAAAAATCATCAAAAATAATTATCTCTCTCCTTTTCCATTATAAAATAAGAGAATATAGCACAGAACAATTATATTTACCAAAGATATTCTATTTCCCACTTTCTTGATATTTTACATTATTTTATATCCACAATCAGAATTGGCCATTAGTGTTATAAAGCATAACTCCTAAACCTAAATGAAGTATAATATTTTCTTCTGACAATTTCTATTTTCTTCTATGTACTTCAAAGATATAGTTTGTAATGCTATTGTTATAATATGTAATTGAAAATATAAATATTCCTCTGACCCTTTCTATTCCAAATAGGAATACTGATGAGAGATAAAGTACTGTTCTTTATGTTAATTTGTGCTTTTGAATTTTATTTTCATTTTTAAGTTTGTTCCGTTCTGGCGTAAGATTACTCTTAATCTTCTAGGTATTAATTATGTATTTCCATCAACCATTTGGAAAAAATTTACATAAATACATAAAAACAAACTTATATAACTTAATGGTTGTAAAGGATGTTGGTCGTTTACTTTGGTGACCTTAAGCTAAGAAGAACTCACATGAATGAGCTTCCATCCACTCATGTTCAAAGAATGAAATAGGGATTTAAGTGTGAGAAAGGTTGCAGAATGAGAAATTTTTACCTAGTAATGAGAAATTCAGAATGAATTTCTGTTGGAATATGAAATGTGAATGTCTCTTCTTGGAGCACTAGAGGATATTTTCCCTTATTAAGAATCTTTCATAAAAATTTTCAGGAGCTTTGTAAAAGGGACTTTGTGGTCCTAATATCTATCTATTGAATCATATTTTCCTTTTTCTGTTTTGATACTTTGATGGAAAAAAATAAAACTTCTCAGGTGGAAAAAAAATCACCAATATGTCTGATATGCATAAGGGCAATTTCTTAGCACACGGTTAATTCCCTTTTACAACTTGTGTTTTTATGAGAAAGTATCCAGATGATTCATCTTGTGGATTTGCCCTGAAGAAAGCCTGTTTGTCAAGAAGTAGAGGAGTATGCAGAATTAAATTTTTATTAGTGCAACTGCACAAGCTTATGAGAAAAACAGATAAAAATACCAATGTACTGATGTACTTTGGTTAAGTTTTAAACAAAATATAAAATTTTAAGAAGGATTTAACTTTTTAGTCTAGTGTTATGTTTCCTTATAGCTTCTTTGAGAATGAAGAAACTAAACTAAAATTTGAGAAATATTTTGATAGTAAAAAATTTAGCTAAAATTATAACATGACTATTATAAATTATGAAGCTAATTTGTTTGTAATGCTTTACAATGAAAATGGTATAGATATCATTATGTGTGTATCATTAAAGTTGCAAAAGGGATCAACTGATTTAATTTGGAAGAAATAAAGACAGTACAACAGTACATTCTTAGATAAGTGTTAAATACGTGATTATTTTTCCTGTATAATTTATCCTATTCCATTATTTATGTTGGTGCCCATGTCCATTATTCATTCTCTGTCCTGTTCTCTGATCCAACAAATTCAGTGAATAAAAATATTTCTTTCAGTGTGATGGTTGTCCTTATCCCAAACTTAGAGACTATGTGAGCAGAGAAGTTTAGTTCTAGCAAATACATGAGGGAAAAGTAAAACTTTCTGGGAGATGACACTTTCTAATGAATCTCAAATCAAGTATATAATCTTCTGGACCTTGAATGAACTTGAGTCAGCTTATATTCAGTAATTTTAAAACTAAATTTTAACTAGATTGTTGATTTTCAGGAAAACATCATTTGATATTTGATATATTTTTGTGGAAAATTTTGTATGTTATACATTATATTAACATTTATGCATTCAAACAATAGACAGTATTTCATTAAATTTTGCTTCTGTTTAATCAATTGGAGGTAAAGCCTGGGACACAGAGTATGCATGACACAATGTGGTGTTAGAGACCCAGTAAATCAATGGTGATTGCATTGTAATGACAATTACAGCATTTAGTAAGTTATATATAGTTTCAGAATTTAAATGATTTTTTCATGAGCATATGACATTTTTGACCATCAATAGAATGAGTTCCTTATTCAGGATTTGTGAACTTTGGGATGAAAGTATAGTTAGTTTTAATGCTCTTCAAAATAGTAAAATCTCTAAACATCACCAGCTATTGGTATTTGGTGCATACAAAAAGGAGAATAAAAAAGACCTGCACCAAGGAGTATCCATTACCAGGGAATGGAAATCCCCTAATCAGCCCAGTGCTAATTCTGCTGATCAGATTTCTCAGTTTTTGCTCATCCAGAGTATTCTTGTTCAACTTCCACTCTTACATTTCATGACATACCCCAGTGCCCCAGTGTCCCCACCATAAATTACTCTTCTGTCTTTCGTTTCTCTTATAGCTAAGGTTGCTTAATACACAATTGAGATAGTATTTTCTGATATGGGATGTTTCAGTGAGCTTTTCCTCACTGTGATTGAAAGATCTGAAAAGAACAATCTAAAAGTGGAAACATTTATTTTAAGCTCATAGTTTAAGAGGTTCAGTCCATGGGAGAGATGAGATGAGTCAGAACATCATGGCAGAAGAAAGCTGCTCAGTGTATGACTGCCAGGTAGTAGAGAGCACTCTGTTTACCAGGAACAAAAACAAACTCCAGAGGTACACCCCATGATCTGCTCCCTCCAGCCACACCCTTAGGTCACTGCATATCTAATCCATATCAGTGGAATTTTAGGTTAAATCTCTCATAATTTAATTGTCTCATCTCTGAAACATTCTTAAATGGTCTCACACATGAACTTTTGGGGGATATATTATATTCAAACCTTAACACAGGATATCCTTTTTATATGGGGAAAAAATGTTTCGTGGAAATCATGACATTATCCAATCCCCAGTAATCATTTCATACAATTTCATTTTCTACCCAAACTATATATGTGTAAATATATATAATGTACATATACATATGTGTATATAAATATATATATGCATGTATATAGGTAATTTTGAGCTATGTGGCATATATCTCAAAATAAGAATTCTAGAGTCAGTAACATAATTGAAAAAAATACAGTATGGATCAAAATAATCTAAATAAAATAACTTTCAAAAAATTAAAATAACTTTTTAAAAAGACTTATTCTGGTATACCTCAGTTATTTTTGTTGCAGGAAAGAGTAAAAGTGACAAATACAAAGGTTTTGAAAAATAGTCATTAAATAAGATACATGAAGTGCTCTTAGTTACTTTATAGTTAATTCTGTATTCATAAACAATATGCCTTACACCACTACCTCTAAATAATAATTTTGAATCATTATATATGCACTTCTTATTATAATACACACTAACTTTTACTTGGCTCATATTTCAACTTTTGATAGCAATGCCAATGTTTTAATTCTTTTTTTGCTTTATTTTGCTTGTAATACAGAAAGATCAAATTATACAACTCATAACCTGGTGCCATCTTATTGATTGCATTCTTTTTCTGTTTTATGTTTTCTCTTTAGGGAGTGTGTTAGTTTGCTCTAACTGTGACAAAATATCTGAGATAATCGAGTTTAAAAGTGAAAATACTTATTTTGACTCACAGTTTTAGAGGTTCAGTACACAATCATTTGGCTCCAGGGCCTGTGGTGAGGCAGAACATCATGGCAGAGAATGAAAAGTGGTTTACCTCATGTGTCAGGAAACAGAGAGTAGCATGCCAGAATCCAAATATCCCCTTTGAGGGCAAGCTTCCAATGACCTAATTTCCATCCTATAAGTTCCACTTCCTAAAAAATTCCATTGGTTCTCCAAAATGCCACAAACTAAAGATTAAATCTTTAGGATAAGGACTTTTGTGGAATATTTGAGGTCCAAATCATTATAAGGAGCAACACAATTTTGTATTATGGTTAGTCATGCACTGATGGCACTATGAACTTATTCTCACTTCAAGTGACTGAATAACATATTTCTTCACAGTATATGCAATGATTTCACCAAGAACAATTCTAAAACTAAAAATACTATTACCCCAATAAAATTCTAGGCAACAGCAGTGTATAAGAACCATTTTGAGAGGAAGGATAGATAGCATAGAGGGAAGGGAGGGGTGGGGGCGGGGTGGGGGGTAAAAATAATAACAGAATGTGTGACAGATACCATTGCCCTGTGTACATGTATGAACGCACAGATGGTGTGACTCTACTTTGTGTACAACCAGTGAAACAATAGCTGTACTCCATTTGTGTTCAATGAATCAATAAGTAAATAAAAACAAAATTAAAAAATAAAAACTATTTGAAAAAAAAAAGAACCATTTGAAACTAAGGAAGTATCATAGTTCATACTCATTCTTGCTTACAAGTAAGAGAATACAACTCTAGTTGAAGGAAAAAGCATTGTTTGGCATTTGACTAAATATTTTTAATTAAGTTTGCTTAGAATCCAACTGATTTATTGTAATTAAAGTGCACATTAAATCAATGCTGAAATGCACTTTTATTAATAAAACACACAATTAAAGAACAATATTAATATTCAAGAGTGCAAAGGAAAATAGTTACATGTACAAATCAAGAATGCATAAATTAGTAAAAAGTAAACTAGGAAATTATTTGACAACAAATAGCAAAACATTTCAATGCACATATATTTTGATGCAGCATTTCACTACTCTGGGGCTAAGATAAGTAGAGATATGCACAGTATTTCCCTATGAATATCCCTAACTAAATCCTAAATTCTTCTTCTTCGGTCTTAGCTCCTCACACCCAGCCTGTCAGTAATTCTATTTTGTTCTTGCAGCAAATTTTCACATCACTTAATCCAGACTGCTACCTTCCCAGGTTACAACCATCATGTTTCGCCTAGAACATTGAAGCAAGCTCCTAACTGGTCTCACTGATCCTGTTTGTCCCCTCTTCAGTTTGCTCTCAGCAGAGTAGCCAGGGTGGTCATGACACTACCCTCCTAAGAATCCTACAAAGACATCTCATTTCTCTTCTAGTGAAAGTTAAGTCCTCACTATGACACACAAACAGCAAGATGCGACACTCTGCTCACATCTGTTGTCATCAAATGTTCTCTCCAGGCCCACTTCACTCCAGCACTCTGACTTCCTCTCTATGGCTTGCTGCTACCTCTGATTTCTGGTTTCTTCCTGAGAGCCACATGACTGGTTTCTGATTCAAATCTTCATCAAAACACCTTTTGGGGGAAATCTCTCCTGAACATTCTAATTAATATTCTGTATGGAAAATTTTGATATTATGTATCTGCTTTTCCCTTTTGAAGTTTCATTTTTCTCAGCATTTATTACATTATGAAATACTAAATAGTCTATGCTATTTAGCATTAGTGTTTTCTAATAGATAGATTGTTTCTATCTCTGTGAGGGTGAAAATTTTCACTTCTTTTAACCATTATCATATCCCAAAGATAAGTTAAAGGAATGTAGGGTTGGAAACAACATAAATATTGGAAAGACATATTATTGATTATATAAATAATAGTATCATCAGGTCAGTAAACTTTTGTTGTAAAAGAATATTTAATGAATTTAGAAATAGTCTGAATAATTTTATGTTGAATTCTTTGGGACCTATTTTTGCCATAAATGATAAACTGAGTAGACAGTTGAATGTACTGAAATATTAATACCCATGTTTTCAAAAATGTTTTACGAATTTCTTATATTCTACAATTTTCTAAAATGTACCCAAATTATAAATGAGTATAAAAATGCTTATTGTTTCCAATGAAATGAATCTTTAAAGGTAAATATTTGAAAGCAAAAGTGGTTGACTTATACATCATCCTCAATATTCTGTTAACTTAGTGAATCTCACGAATGATAAGTAAATTGAAGTTCAAAACCAGATATATCTCACTGAAGCTTCTGAAATCCAAAATAAAGATAGTATATTTAAAGAAGGAAGGAAAATAAAAGGAAGGGCGGAGAGGGAAGGAGGGTTCACTCAAAGAAAAATGAGCGTAGTTTGTCAGTTGGCATCTTAACAACAACAGAAGCAGAAATAGAAACAGTCTTTACATATCTGAATTTTGATTACATATCCATTGAAATGATCTGTTTGGGTGAAATATTTCCAGTAGGCTATAATGTTAGTTAAAGCAGGGTGTCTCTGTAGAGAACTAAAGAATAAACTTCAAGGAAAATCCAAGAATAACACATATCTGGAATAAATAAACCAGTAAATTAATATACTGAATAATGATAGTATAAATGTTAAGAAATTATATTTTGAACATCAGAATCCTGGAGGGGAAAGGAAGAACCAATGCAACAAGTGAATAGTTGTGTTTTGAGGTCAGTGACCTTGGGAGAATGCTAGAACTCATCAAGATATTTAGAGACCTGAGATGGCAGTATAGAAAGAGGAAAGAGCAACTGTGACACTGGCTCCCTGCCAAGAGAAATCAGAGAGAGAGAGAGAGTCCCAGCAGACTCCATCAATACAAATGGCAGTGGTATCAGTCACTGAAAATTTGTAACAGGCTTGCAACCTAGTTTTAGGGAGCAACTTGGAGTCTGCACAGTAACCTTGGAAAAGGGATTCACTTTCCTTCCTGCCAATCTCTAGAGCACAAGTGGCTAGAGCTAGGTGGCATTTTGAGAAGGGCCAAATTTTGTTGTCCAAATTCTTACTGGCCTAGGATGGGGAACAGAAACCTCTGCAACTCCCCATACTTGGAAACCCACAAACTTTTCACTACATTGGTACAATGACTGTGGCCCCATGAACCCAATTTGACCCAGCATAGCAACTGTGACACCATACCCCAATGCTGCAGGGTGCCTTGAATCATAGGAGATGGTGTTTCCACACAACAGAGACTCCAAAGTGCAACATGGAAAGTTTAAGATTATGACTAATGATCATGAAAGGCAGCATATTAAAATGTTGATCTTTTTTTCAAACTGACATTTTTTTCTTCAACCAAAGTACATAATTACCATGTGAAACTTCAGAAATCTATATATTTCAGTGTTTTAAAATAAAATCAGGATGAGAAAGAATGTACAACTGAGTATGATGATTAAGCAATATTTTTAAAGAAAGGGATCATTTTTTCTTAATTAAAATTTTTGAAATAGAGGAACAAAATCCTTTGACCTTAAAAGGTCTTTCCTTAAATTTCTTGAGACACAGAATTTATGAATTTATCTAGGGTAATGTAAGCTCCTATTAAATTCCCCAGCAATCTCAATAAAATATCTTAAAATTAGCCAGGTTTTGTAAAGTTGAATTTAAAATGAAACCTAAAATCTGCCTTCTGAAACAGCTATCATTATTGGTGTTTAAGTCTAAAAATGTGATATTGTTACTCTACAAAATACAAGCAATCAATTTTTAGTGTAATGGGAGTTTTATGTCCCCATGTTTCCCTTATGATATCAGGTAGTATATTTAGTTTCCATTCTATATAAATTCTATATTTTCCTGTCAATGTTTTGTTCAGTAAATAAATAAATAAGCAAATAAGTAAGTCATGTAGCTTCGTCAACCCAATAAGCATCAATGTGGATGATATGAAATACTGAAGAATGACAGATATTGATTTAATTAGAGAAGAAAATTATTATTTAGAAATTTGAGGAAAGTACAACTATGTAATTATGATTTAGATTAGTGAAGAATGAGAGAAGCTATGGGAGATAGGATATTAAATAAAGTATGCATAATTTATTTGAAAGAACTGTCATAATTACTAAAACCTTTTTAAAATTATGAAATGTAAGCTTCTTGAAAATTTAAGCAGTTGGTGAATGTGTTAGCTAGTCAGAATTTGCCTTTATTTTGAAAACCAGCATGTCCTCTACCCATTCTTGTTCACAATAACTTTTAATGAAAATTTAAAATATTTAGATATTAATAAGCTTGAAGATATTAAGGTATTATTAGATTGAAAGCCAAGTAATATTCTTCTATGTTTCTAAATCTTGTATAATATAGTCTATGAAGAAATAAGAAAAAAAATCTAGAGAACTCTTGAAAATGATCAACAGTGTGACAGGAGTAACTTCTGGTTCTGAATGTTTTTTTGGATTCAGGGAATGTGTATGTTACTACGTCCCATTTGAATCAACCATTTTGATTTGATTCTGATAGTTGCAAAATAACTAAACCTTAGACTATTTTCACTTATGATGATGACATGTCACCATTTAAATCATCTGCTTTGCTTTATACTCAATTAATTCAGGGTACATTTAATGAATATTTCTCATATGCTTATAATAAATCAGGTGCTAAAGATATAATAGTAAACAAAATCTACTAATTCCTACTCTGTGGTTCTTATATTCTAATGGAGTTGGGGAAGAGAAAAATACTAACAAAATCAAACTTAATGTGTCAAATGGTGATATGTGCTAAGTAGAAATAAAGAAGGAAAAGAACAGGACTTGTGGGAGTATGCCCGTTGAGATGGGTGGAATATTAGAATATTCTTCTTGATATGGTCACAACAAACACCTGAAAGAACTGAAACCAATTGAATTCTTTCACAATATGAGTAACTGCACTCCAATAAAGATGAAGACAGTGAAACCCTGAATGGAGAAACATGCAGTGTGTTCTGGATACTGCTGGGCTACTGATGGAGCAGAATGTACAGGAACAGTAGAAAAAGACATCAGGCAATCAGGACTGCAGAAAGAAATGACTCTCGAATATACAATATCAACTTTTGACTTTTCTTCTTAGAGAAATGAAGGAGTAATTTCGTTTCTGTGGGAATCACCTTTTGGGAATCAAGAATAAAACAAATGACAGCAGTTTGGAATCTATTATCATATTCAAATTGGAGAGAATGCTGTTTTAGGTTATCAGTGGCTTTGGTGGAGATTGTAAAAAGGCCAAGACTAGATATTTTTAAACAGTAAAGCAAATAGCATTTACATATGGTTGATGTTAGGTTGTGAGAAAGGAAATAGTGAGCTTGACTATATAAATTTTTGCCAGAACAACTAGCCAAATACGAATGACTATATTCCTTAGTTCAGTGTGAAGAAAATTCAAGGTTGAGAAAGGAGAGGTGAAAGGGTTGAAAGTCAGTGAAAAAGAGAAATCCTCATCATTCAGATAATGTTTAGCCTAATACACATGTGCAGGTGTAGTGTAAAATTAGGTTTGCCAAGGTTTTTTTCTATATGGATTAGATATATGGCAAATTATTTTTATAACAGCTACCAATTTTTTTAACTTTTACTATTAATAAATCATTTTTCTATCTATAGCTTGATAGATGTGAATATTTTCACTTATGTATATGTTAATATATACACATTTATTTTTATCATCATTTAACCTTTAGTAGTCTTTTTTTTTTTTTTTTTTT
>JAJEJO010004477.1:38627-74124 GCA_020662805.1 Glaucomys volans
TGAGTTGCTTAGGGCCTCCCTAAATTGCTGAGGCTGGCTTTGAACTCGCAATCCTCCTGCCTCAGCCTCCCAAGTGCTGGGATTACAGGCGTGCGCCACCACGCCTGGCTAACCTTTAGTAGTCTTAAATTTCAATGACATGTGTTAGATTAAGGACTTTTAAGATTAGCAGGCTTAATACAATTTATCAACTTGATAGTTAACACGATACTTGACATGTTTATTTGTTTGATATAACAACTTAAGTAGAGTTAAAATAATAATAAAAGAAATATGCATATTAATTGAAATATACTAGTTTTATAAAGATCAGAAGTTAGGTAACAAGTGAACTAATATTTATCACATAGCCAATGATCTACAATATTTGCAATCAAATTTTATGATGTTCATAACATCTCTGCAGATAACTAAAATTTAGAGATGAGAAGTCATGAGGAATAGAACTAAAATACAGAGAAAAGTAATGATAATTCTTATGATATATTTTCATAGCTTCTGGTATCATGGAGTTGGTACAAAGTGAATTTTATAGTAATTTGCATTTATTATTAATTTTCAAACTTCCCTTTCCACTTAGACTAATGAGATGACATTATGTCACTAATGCCATGAAAGTTAAACTCATTGCTCTGAAGACAAGTTAGGAAGCTGGGCTATTACTATAGTTGGTCATATGTTACAAGGTATTGTGGATTACTGAGGGAAAATTCTAGGTCCTTACATTTATTTTGTGTATGATTTCATTGCATACTGCTTAGAAAGGAGTTACAATAATAAGAGAAAGTTCATGTTTATTTAATATTTATGAATATATTTTATTTTCTAAATTGTTTGAGTTGCAGTGTCCAGCATCATGACCCATCCCCCTAAAGGACTTAGCATCTGTTTCATAAGAAGAACAATCTCTTTCTAACTATCACAAAATGACCCAACTCAGCATATTTAATTTTTCACAATATTATTATTTATTATATAGAAAGTTATTGCCTCATCTTTTCAAATCATATTTATAAGATTACAAAAATGGGATCCTCATCTTGGATCCAATTAAGACCTAAACAAAAATTGATGTCCAGGGTTCTTTATTTTTCCACAACATGGAATAGTTAATTACTTTTATTTTACTTTGTAATATTTGAGGAATGTAGTCCCGTGTCATATTTATTTTATCTCATATTTTCTTCTTATTATTTTTGGCAAGAATACCACATAATTAATAGTATGTCCTTCTCAGTGAATTATACAAGCTATAGCATTTTATCATAATTTTATTGATATCAGTATAAATCTCTTGATTACAGAAGTGGTCCCTAGGTTGCCCAATGAAATGTTCTTTCTACTTAGTAGTTATTCTATAGGGAGGCACTTTGGAACCATATAATTTCATCCTGTTTTCTCATTCACTGATGAATTTTGCCTGAAAAAAAAAAATTACAATGGTAACAAAATGGTGTTTTTGTGATGTTATTGTTGCTTTTCTGTTGACATTTCTGCTGTGAAGAGGATCTTTCCAGTCTTCCCTGCTGATGAGATGGCAATAGCAAGAGAACTGTTCATACTGTTCTTAGTAACTTTGTTGAGGACGATGATTAGTTTGCTTTTATTAATTAATTTATTGAGTGACAAGAAGTTCATCAGGCATCATAGCAAGCACCATTGTGAAAAAAATGAAAAGTCTTTTTATTTCCACATGTATACAAGCCAATGAGACCAGGGGTTAACTACAAAGGATAAGGGTGCATTTTTATTCATATGAAAAACTTCTCATAGTCTTTGTGTGAGTCTGTGTGTGTGTGTGTGTGTGTGTGTGTGTGTGTGTTTTGTGTTTTTGCTCGTTTTTTTGTTTGCCTGTTTAATTTTAAAAAATAAATTAGAAGAAATAACCCCTCAACTAGAGAATAAATGGAAATGGAATATTTTTTGTCAAAAAAGATATGAAAGATATCAAGGTAAAAGCAATGATTTACTAATTTTTCCACCTTATTCACAATTTATATTTAAATGCATTAGGAACAAGATTGTCACTGATTTTTTTATGATACTTTTCTGAACTTAATGTTTTATATAGTGGTATTGTTTACACACTGGCATAAATTTTCTTGTGTTAAACAAATATCAATTTAGGTGTTATTTGCTTAATTATTTATATACCAATGTTTGGAACATCTTTATAAATGACAAACATTTTACTTTTCAAATTACTTGGTATTCACAAAATGAAACAGTAATTTTCAGTGTCTGAAGGTTTTCATTCTCTCAGTTATTTCTTTTTTACTTAAGTGATAAGCACAGATATGTACAGTTTTTTGCTTTTTTATGTCATTTCCCTCCATTTTTCTCTGCTTCTAAAATTTTCTTTATTCTTTTTACATACACATGACAGTAGAGTGTGTTTTGACATATTACACATACATGGAGTATACCTCCCCTTTCTTCAGGTTGTACTATATGATGAAGAGTTACACTGAATCTTTTATGAGTATAGGAAAGTTATGTCTGGTTGGTTCTACTGTCTTTCCTATTCCCATTCCCTTCCTTCCCTTCATTCCTCTTTGTCTAATCTAATGAACTTCTATTCTCCATCCCATTATGGTGTGATAAAATCGAAAAACATTCAGCCTTTGTTTTTTGGGGATTGGCTTATTTTACTAAGCATGACAGTCTTCAGTTCCATCCATATGACAAAGTATGGCAAATGCCATATTTTCATTTTATGGCTAAAATTCCTTTGTGTATACATACCAAATTCTCTTTATCCATTCATCTGTTGAAGGGCACCTTGGTTTGTTCCATAGCTGATCTTTTGAGAATTGAGCTGCTATAAACATTGATGTGGCTATGTCGCTATAGTGTGCTGGTTTTAAGTCCTTTGCTTATATAGTGAGGAGTGGGATAACTGGGTGAAACAGTGGTTCCATTCCAAGTTTTCTGAGGAATCTCCATACTGCTTCTCAGAATGGTTGTATCCATTTGCAGTCACACCAGCAATGTTTGAGTTTAATTTTTTCCCCACATCCTTGCCAACATTTATTGTTGCTTGTATTCTTGATACTTGCCATTCTGACTGGAATAAGCAGCAATCTCAGTATAGTTTTAATTTGCATTTCTCTAATGGCTAGAGAGGTTGAACTTTTCCTCATATATTTGTTGACCTATCGTATTTCTTCTTCTGTGAATTGTCTGTTTAGTTCCTTTGCCCATTATTGATTGGATTGTTTTTTTCAATTTTTAATTTTTTGGTGTTAAGTTTTTTGAGTTCTTTATATATTCTAAAGATTAATGCTCTATCTGAGGTGCAGGTGACAGATTTTTTCCTATTCTGTAGGCTCTCTCTTCAAGTTCTTGATTGTTTCCTTTGCTATAAATAAGTTTTGTAATTTAATACCATCCCAATTCTTGATTCTTGATTTTACTTCTTGCATTTTAGGACATTTGTTCAGCAAGTCAGTTGCTAAGTGAACATGATGGAGAGTTGGTCTTATATTTTCTTCTAGTAGGCAGTGGATCTCTGGTCTAGTGCTTAAGTCCTTGATTCGCTTTTATTTGAATTTTGCACAGGGTGAGAAATAGGGGTCCAATTTCCTTTTGTTACTTATAAAATTCCAGTTCTCCCAGCACAATTAGTTGAAGAGGCTATTTTTTCTCCAATGTGTATTCACCATGCCTTTGTCTAGTATGAGATAACTGTATTCATGTGGTTTTGTCTCTGTGCCTTCTATTCTGTTCCATTGGTCTTCATGTCTAATTTGGTGTTGATACCATGCCGTTTTTACTACTATAGTAAGGTCTGGTATTGTGATGCCTCCTGCTTCATTTTTCTTGCTGAGAATTGCTTTGGTTATTCTGGGCCTCTTGTTTTTCTGAATGAATTTCATGACTTTTTTTATTTCTATGAAGAGTCATTAAAATGGAAATTAAATTAAGTCTGTATAATGCATTAGGTTGTATGGCCATTTTGACTAATAGTTCTGCCTATCCAAGAACATGGGAGATTTTTTCATCTACTAAGGTCTTCTCCAATTTCTTACTTAGTATTACGTAGTTTTCATTGAAGAAGTCCTTCACCTTTTTTGATAGATTGATTCAAAAGTATTTTATTTTTTAAGGGTATTAAGAATGGAATAGTTTTCCTAATTTCTCTTTCAGTTGATTCATCACTGATATATTGGAATGCAATTGATTTATAAGTGTCAATTTTATATTCTGCTACCTTGATGAATTCATTTTTGAGTTCTGAAAGTTTTCCAGTGGAGTTCTTTAGGTCTTCTAAATGTAGAATCATGTCATTGGCAAATAGGAATAGTTTGAGTTTTTCTTCTCTTATTTATATCCCATTAATTTATATTTTCTGCCTAATTGCTCTTGCTAGAGTTTTAAGGGCTATATTTAATAGAAGTGGTAAAAGAGGGCATTCCTGTCTTGTTACAGTTTTTGGAAGGAATGCTTTCAGTTTTTCTCCATTTAGAATGATGTTGGCCTTGGGTTGAGTATATATAGCTTTTACAATGTTGAGGTATGATACTACTAGTCCTAGTTTTGAACATGAAGGGGTGCTGTATTTTGTCAAATGCTTTGACTGCATCTATTGAGTTGATCATGTGATTCTTGCCTTTAAGTCTATTATATGATGAATTGCATTTATTGATATCCATATGTTGAACCAACCTTGCATCCCTTAGAAGACCCCACTTAATCATGGTGCACTATTTTTTAAATGTGATTTTCATTGCAATTTACCAGTATTTTATTAAGAATTTTTGCATCTATGTTCATCAGGGATATTGGACCAAAGTTTTCTTTCCTTGTTGTGTCTTTGTCTGGTTTTGGTATCAGGGTGACACTAACTTCATAGAATGAGTTTGGAAGGGTTCTCTCTTTTTCTATTTCATGGAATAATTTGAGGTGGATTGGTGTTACTTCTTTGAAGGTTTGCCAGAGCTCAACTGAGTATCAGTCTGGTCCTGGACTTTTTTTTATTAGTAGGCTTTTGATGGCATTTTCAAGAAAGCAAATATTTCATTGCTTGAAATTGTTCTGTTTAAATTTTCTATGTCCTCCTGATTCAATTTTGGTAGGTCATATATCTCTAGAAATTTGTCAATGTCCTCAAGATTTTTCTATTTTATTGGAATACAAGTTTTCGACATAGTTTCTGATTATCATCTATGCTTCCAGAGCATCTATCAAGATATTTCCTTTTTCTTCATGAATTTTTGTAACTTGAAGTTTTCTTGCTTTCTTTTCATTAGCTTGGTTAAGGGTTTATCAATTTTATTGAGTTTTTCAAGGAACCAATTTTTTGTTTCACTGATTTTTTTGAATTGTAATTTGTTTGTTTCAATTTCATTGATTTTGGTTCTGATTTTAATTATTTCCTGTTTTCTATTGCTTTTGATGTTGATTCATTCTTTTTCTAGGGCTCTGTGATGTCATCTTTGGTTATTTATTTAATGACTTTCTATCTTTTAAGAAATGAGCTCAATACAATAAACCTTCATCTTAAAACTGCCTTCATAGTGTCCCAGAGATTTTGAAGTTATGTCACTTTTTTCATTTAACTCTATGTATTTTTTTATTTAATTCCTGATTTCTTCTGCTATTCATAGTTTATTGAATACTTATCATTTATTATCCTGATGTTAGAAGACCTTCTTATTTAAATTTTATTGTCAATTTCTAATTTCATTCCATTATGATCTGATAAAATGCAAGGAATTGTCTCTATTTTTTAATATTTTATAAGAGTTGCTTTATGGCATAAGACATGGTCTCTCATATTGAAGAAAGTATACTCAGTCATTGATGGATGAAATATTCTATATATGTCTGTTTAGTCTAAATTATTAATTGTATATTTTAGTTGTATATCTTCTTTATTTAGCTTTTATTTGGAAGATCTATCCAGTAGTGACAGAGGCATTTTAAAGTCACCCAGTATCATTGTGCTGTGGTCTATTTGATTCTTGAAATTGAAAATTTTTTTTTTTTGTTTTTGTATATAAGTACTTGATTGGGGGGTATAAATAATTATGATTGTTTTGTTTTTTTGAAGTATAATTCTCTGAAGAAGTATGAAATGTCTTGCTTTGTCCCTTCTGATTAACTTTGACTTGAAGTCCACTTTATTTGATATGAGGATAGAAACCCCTGGTTGTTTACCAAATCCATGTGAATGATATGTTGTTGTTGTTGTTGTTGTTTTTCCCATCCTTTCACCTTCAGTCTGTGCATGTCTATGCCTATAAGGTAAGTCTTTTGGAGATGGCTTATTGTTGGGTCTTATTTTTTAATCTAGTCTGCCTTCTATGTGTTTTGATTGATATGTTTGGGCCATTTACAGTCAGTGTTATTATTGAGAAACTATTTTTATTCCCTGTCATTTTGATGTATTTCTGGTTTTTAATTTGAATTAGTTTCTCCTTTATTGGCTATTAGAGTATGGTTCTCCCTTTGATGGTTTTCACTTTTATTTTTCATTTCTTCTTCATGAATTTATTTGAATATTTTTATAGTGCAGGCATTGTAGTTGTTTCTTTCTTTATTAAAATAATCTTTCAGTTTCCGTGTTTTCTTTCTGATTTTACTCTTTACATCCTACTTTACCTTGAAGATCAGTTTATCTCTGTATGTTCTAAAGAGCATTACTAACATTTCTTCCGTTATTTTGTCAATGGATTGTTTTACTGAAGTATCTTGGTTTGTTTGGGACATTTTGTTTCCTTACTTTTTCAAATTGTTTTTGTCTCTACCCACCTAATAGTATTTATCTGATGCAGTGGAGTTTCTACCCTGTAGACTTATGGTGTCCCTGAAGGTTTCTAGTACCTTACCATTTAAGGGGAGACAAATAGTAACAGCAATCAATGCAAACAATATACAGCATTAACCCAATTAGTTCCTGCTATGACAGTCATAATATTAATTGTCACAATAAACAAAAATGATGTGATCAGTTATTGCTCATAATAGAAGTTTGCAAAAAAGCACTTACAATTTCAAATTGCAAATAGGGAGAGAACAGAAATGATGTAAGATGTGATGATTATGAGGTAGAAGAAGAGAAAATAGAAATAAAAAATTAAAGAAACAGTAAAAGCAAACTATAGAATTTGCTGAAAACAAAAGACAAGAGAGAAAGAGAATCAAGGAAAACAGATAAGTGAGAGAAAAAATATATATATGTATATATATATATATGTGCATGTATACAAAGTAAAATTTTTAAAATTAATAAAATTAAAAATAAAACAAAATTGAAATATACTAAACAAACATCCTAGCCCTCAAAAAAAAATGATCCATGAAAAATAATTGACTTCAAAAATGCTAAAAATAAGTAAAATCACAAATATCAATATGTATAAATGTTTGGGAATCATTAAGGTCACAATTAAAAAGATGAAAGAAAAAATTGGAAAAAAAAAAAAAAGAAGAAAGATCTTGATTAAAAGTTAAAGAATTTTTGTCCATTGGAGTTCAAAAGATTCTCAGCCTCTCTTCTCAGCAATGTGAGGTGGAGTAGCCTGGAGTATGATGCCTGCTGCCCCTCATGGTGGGTTTGCTGGAGTGAGAGGAAATCCTGTAGTTGGACCTTCTGGAGGTGGGGTTTAAATGTAGGTGGTCTCCAGGTTCCTTATTGAATGGCAATTTGAAGATTTTAAATTAACATATCTCCAGGGCCCAGCAGTTGTCAAGCCATGGTGGAAGACTATACCCTAGGAATTTCCCCTGGGTGCCATTCATGTGGTGGAAGAGACAATTCATAGTCCCCTTCGTCACCTGTGGACTCCCCATTTTCTGATCTTGGTTTCATTCTCCAAACTCCATATTTCCTGCCCCTGTCCTTTTGAATTCCTGGCCAGGCTAGTCTCTCCCAGCCCATCCTGGATGGATTGGCAAGGAAGGGAAAGAACTGGGTAGATTTTCTCAACCAGTATTCCCCTGCATATACCCCTCTCCAAGTTTGATTTTCTCCTGTTCACTTAAGTACATTCTCTGTCGTGCAGTGTGGATTTACTGGGCCTATATTTTGGGCCAAAGTTGGGTTTTCCAGCAATTGAGTCCCTTGCACTGCAGCTGCAAAATGGTCCTTCTTTTGTCCTCTGCAAACTGCCAGCGGAAATGTGGCTTCTTTCCCACACAATGATATCATGCAGTACACCTTTCAGTTTAATTGGGCAATGTCTTTGATCTCTGAATTCTCCATACCCAGACATGCCTCAGGCCTCTTAAAAATGTGGCTTCCCTTTATTCCCTTATCCCTCCACTTTGCTTGAAGAGGGACTGCTGCTGGCTGGTGCCTCCAGTGGCAGCAGTGGCACTGGAGATTGCTTAGTTATTTTATTATATCAAGCTTCTTGAGTCCCTAATCTGCTTTGAATGTCCAGTATTAGATCTCAGTAAAGTCCCTCTTTTTTTTTTTTTTTTTTTTTTTAAATTTTACCCACCATGGTGAAAAGCTGTTTTTCTGCTTTCTTGGTTTCATACCACTGAGCAGCCAGGAATGCAACCTTTCTCTATATACATTTATTATTATTACCATAATTATTGTTATTATGTTGGTGGTGATTGTTTATTTTATACTTTATATTTTGAAATACTTTAAAAAACTTTGGAAAAGGAGTATCAAGGATTTTTGTGATCTCTTCATAAGCTTCTTGAAAGTTTACATCCTTTTCTCCAATTTGTCAGTCTCTCCACTTTCCTTTGTTTTTCCTATTCATGAGACTTTTGAAGAGTATTGTTGAATACTTGCTGGGCTGCCTCACAATTTGTAATGCTGTGTCTCCAGGGTTGTATTGAAATAATAAACTTTGGGGGAATATCACACAGATGAGGTGACCTGATCTCATAATTTAGTGAGTTCATGATAGGAGAGTGAATATTTTGACTGATCTGAGATTCAGTCACATTGTTAAGATACAGTCTGCCAGGTTTCTCATCTATAAAGTCTCTATTTTTCCCTTTGAATTACTTAATTTTTGTAAGTCTGTCACTCAGTGAAATCTACACTTAAGGAGAAGGTATCTATCTATCTATCTATATCTCTCTCTATATTCTTTAAGTTCTTATAAAGGAAAATTTGTTCCTTATCTTTATTTTGTTATTTGATCATGTATTTATAACAGTAAGGACTTATCAGTATTTTATTGATTTTAAATTAGAATACATTATTTTGATAAGTGTATTACTGTTTCAGTTTTTCTGACTTTGGCTATGAGAGCTTTTTCAGGTTGTTCTTTTAAAAATATTCTTGACTTATTCTTTTAAACCATAAATTACCTCTGAAAAAACATTATATGGGTTGTAGTTATGTCATTTTATACAGTACACAAAGTTAATAATACATCATTCTCCTACATTTTCAAGATGCAGTTCTTGCTCATTCATTCATTTATTTACTCCATGTTAATTGAGTACCTATGTTTGCCAGTCTCTGTTCTAGGAACTGTGGACAGTCTAAAGGATGACTTCAGTGATGTACAGGGTACCCAATAGAGTAGAGTATTGAAGAATTTTGTAGAGAATTTTAGCTTTTTCTTAAGAAAAATTAAGACGCTCTTGTAGTGTATTGAGCAGATTGTTAAATTAATTGTGCAGATATAGAGTCAGATTACTCAAACTGCTATGTGAAAATGGACTATAGATTGCCAAATGTTAAAGGAGAAAATCAGTTTGGAAAGATAATAAAAGGGAGACATGATTTGTGGTAGCTATGAGGATGGTAAACAGATTGCATTCTAGATTTCTGATGAATTAGAAGTTAGGTATGGGTTAAAAATGAGTATAAGTGTGGAGTCCCAAACAACTGGATTATAAGGTTATGCTATACATTTCATGGAAGTGTGTGCAAATGTTTGTGCAAATTTCCACACATAAAAATAAATGCAAATGTATATCTACATCTTTTATGCTTTTGAATATGACAAATATCGAGTATAGTGGTGATCTAAGACATGAAATTATAACTGAACCACATTTAAATGAAACTGATGTCCTTATTGTATAGTAGACATTTAAAAATAAATTATGATATTTATTTATAAAAGTAAAGATTAGCCTCAGATATGTAACAGAGATTTCTTCCTCCATACTTCTAGCCATTTTCCTTTAAGTGTTTTTTATTTAAAGTAACATTCTAGAATGTTTTCCTTTAATGTCCTTTTGACTCACTGACAATATATTTTGTTAATATTTTTTCAGTTGTTTCTTCACCGTGTATAAAAATCTCAAAATAGTTGAAGTATCTTTATAAAATCTCTTTTTCTAGGTTGGTTATCACATTTCATTGTTTATTCTGAAATTATTTAAATTTGCCCCAATTTGATGTGTCAAGCGCAGTGTTTAGTACTGATTTTCTATATCAATTCAATAATTTTCCAAGACACAGAATGTGTAGGAATACTAAACTAAGATTTAGTATTTCTTCTCCTAAGTTTTAAAATTGTTGTCTACATATTCTAATCTCATTATTTACCATCTTTTCAATCCATGTGTGTAGTGAAAACTTTACCATTTTTTGATGTGTTATTTGAAATGTATAATTAGTACTGATGAAAATAAATTTCTCAGAATGCTTTAAATGCAAATGTGCATATATATTATCATATATATGACATTAGTCAAGATAAAATTTTAAAATGTGCTATATAATACATTTTTTCATAATTGGAACTATGGGATGGCACTATGCTTAAGTTAATACAGTTCAGCGTGAATGTGCATGCAATAGTATGCCTGTGTTTGAAGATTGGTACATCCAGAATTTAGAGATAATAAACACTATCTATTTTCATGCTTTGGAATCTCAGATAAGAGTGGTCATATTAAGAAGCAGAGATAAAAAGAGACAGCAAGAAATAATTCAAATGCTGGTAAAGTAATACTCTATCTACACTGCAGCAATTCTTAATAGTGTGTTATATATAGAAATAAGATCAGTCATTGTTTTCAAGCCTGCTAAATAAAACCAAACTCTTGGAATGGCATGCCACTTGACCTCTCAGGGATTTGCCAGAGGTATTTAACTGGTGTAGAGGAAACTCACTTGCAAGTGTCTCCTGTTTTCATGACAGCTTCTCCTGCTAGTTCACACAATGTTCAAAAGACACAGGTCCCTTGCCTCAAATCGCAAGCGAGAATTATTCTTCCAAGGAGTTTCACGGTCCATAATGAAGAATGATACAAGAAATTTCCACACTTTGTCGCAACTTGTACTCTCAGCAGGCCCTCTAAAAGCAACTCCAGCAGTCAGGCATTCAAAAACTACTCACTTTGAGATAGAAATCCTTGATGCTCAAACCAGGAAACAGATATGTATGGTGGATAAGGTGAGTTTTATTTAATTTGTTTACTTATATTTCACTCAAAGATTATTAATCCCTTGATTAACTGCTGACAGGACTGTGCTAAAAACACATTCCTGGCTTTTAAACTTAATTTTAAATTGGACAGAACAGAAATTTTATTTTTTTCCAGGGGAAGATATTTGCTGTGTTTTCATATTCAATTTATATTAATGAAATGATAACCAATAATTAGGATTTGGTTTTCCTGCACCCTGTTGACCATTAAATAGAAGTGAAATTCCAATGCTGAGTTTCTCAGCCTGTAATAAAACTGTTTCTAGATTTTCTCTTCAGGCACTCATTGTATGTGCAAATTATTGTAGAATTTTAAAAGTGCTTAGAAAATAATAAGCAAAAGTTATGAAAGTTACTAGTAGCAATATTAAGTATTTATCATAAAATCTAGTCATTTTTAAACTTTATGTTGAGTTTTTATTTGGCTTAAAAATTGACAAACTCACTTTTTAGGAAAAGTTTGTTTCAAAACTAGAATCTTCAAGTTCCTGAAAAAAATTTCTTTTCATATGCATCCAATCTATATTTGTATTCACAGATGGGTCACTAAAGATAAAGTACATATATCTCAGATTAGAAAATTTAAGCCTGAATATGTGTGTACATTTTAGATATACATATGCATGTACAATATTCCAAATAATTTCTTTCTCATATATTTGAACAGAAATTAGTTTATTAAGAGAAAGACTAACATTTTTAATTATTTTTAATAAAATATATCCTAATTTTTTCTGCTTTACGAAAATGTTGCATGAGTTTTTGCTGTCATCCTAAAAATGAAATTCAATTATGCATTCCTTTTAACTGTTGTCTAGAAGGGCTTTTAGATAAGAGCAAAAGAGAATAAATTGTTTACTGTTAGTAATAGCCAAGAATATCATATGTAGTTTCATGTTTAGTGATTATAATAGCATGGCCAATCTATTAGTTGTGCAGTATAATTTATTTCCAGATGGAAAAAAAGATTAAGGATTTTACAATTATATACAGACCATAGGTGACATTTAATAGAGCAAAAAAATTTCTTTTCTTTTCTATTTAAATTTTAAATAATATGCTTTTTAATAATTCCACTGAGGCATATATGTGATTAATATATTATGCAAAATAGAATTTTGCTATATGGATTTCACAGGATATAATTTATTTCTGTTTACTATCACAACAACCATTTGGACTTTTTAAAAGCATACAAGGCTATTATAAACCTAGAAAATAAATTTTCTAACCAGGAATTGCTACTGTTTGCAATATCCCACTATCAATAATCAAAACTGTATAAGAAGGGCACAATTAAATCAGGGGAGACTAGGCAATGAATGGAATAGAAAGGAAATAAGTCACAGATCTCCAACTTGAAGTGATAGAAACTAATCAGTATCTAATTAGTTCCTTCATACATGTACAATTTGTATTGTTGAGATTTTATTAGAAAGACATGAATTTTTGTGATTCTTAGTATTAATTACTTTGCAAAGAAAACATTAAGAAAGTCATCATTCCTAAAGATTTTTTCTTATTATTCTCATATTTGAACAGTTAGAGTTCTGGTATTTTCACCTCAAGTGGAAAAACTTTATGGAAATCCAGTAGGCTAAATAGGGGATTAACTTTGGATTACTCACCTTCCTTTACTGAGCAATCAACTTGTGATGATTTGCAAGTTACTACATTCAAATCTTTGACTTCACTGTAGAATTGGATTGCATTTTTAATTTTTATTTTTTAATTTGGTAAATTGTTTCATAATACTTATGGTGCACTTATGACAAAAAAAAATCTGGATTATTATTGTTTTGATTCATGATTCCTAGCAGTTTGAATTTGTTGTTCATGACACTGTTTTTCTTGGACAGGATGGTAGCTATTTAGTAAGATCAGGTTAGGTGCCTTTTCTTGCACTTGGCTTTACCTAGTATAAAAAAGAAATGTTGCTTATTACTTGCTCCCTTTCAGTACTTACCATGTTATAAAGTAGTAAAAGCTAAGTAAGATGTACTTTGGAACTCAACATTCCTGAACTGAATCCTTGCTATATAATGCTTATGTATCAAGACTTACAAAAGCCAATAAATTGCTTCTCCCAGGGCTTTCATTTAGAATACAGGTTATAAAAATCTGTTCTGTGTGCTTATATTAAAGATAAGAATAATGGCTTAAACATAACAAGAACAAAATTATTTTTTAAGTTTTAATAATTATTTTGAAAGACAATGTGGTTATTTATCAAAATCTAAGAAAAGTAAAAGAGAAAACTTTTTATAACTGGCTCAGAATTTTAAACACATTTTTTGATATTTCATTAGCCAATGACATGATTTGTTATAATATTATGTTAGATATAATATCTTAAAATATCTTGTGTAGGCTATATATATACATATATATCTTAATAATGTATGCTCTAGCAAAATTTTGTTTTATGTCTAGATATTATGACTCAAACTTTAAAACAAAATAAGGACTACAAATATCCCTAAGAAAAATTATTGGGCTAAATCCTGGGATTAAAGAAAGTATATGAATCATATTATTTTACTTACCCTGACAAACACACACACATACAATACTTATCAAATAACCAAGAACCTTCTCTTGCCTCTACTAATTTCTCCAACTTCAACCCTTTACCATCCTTGCTTTTAAGTCTTGGAATTGTCTACCCTCATTTGTCTCTTGTCATTCTATCCTAAGCCTCTTCCACTTGTGTATTTGCTTCCACTGATATTCAGAATCTGAGCTTACTGAAGTCATCAGTGAGGCAGTGCAAATACTTTTGCTAAATTCAAGGGGTCATTCTCATGTTGTATTGACAACATTTTGCACTGTTAATAAATTCCTTTTTTCTTTGTGGTACTGGGGATTGAATCCTGGATTGTTTTAACACTGAGTTGCATCCCCAGATCTTCTTCTTCTTCTTCTTCTTATTATTATTATTATTATTTAATTTCAAGGCAGATTCCCACTAAGTTGCTGAGCCTGGCCTCAAACGTGATCCTCCTGCCTCAGCCTTCTGAGTTGCTGTCATTACAGGCATGTATCACCAGTCAGATTCTCTTCTATAAAACATTCTGTTGAATTTTTTTGAGTATGTGCATTTTATCCTGTACTACTTTGTAGGTTCCTCCCTTTCCTCTCTGCTGATTCATTATCTGGTGTATGAGACACTCAACTCAGTCATCAGAACTACTTTCCATCTTCAGCATTTGCCATATTTAGTTCCATAGTTAGTTATAACTATCATCTCCCTAGAGATGACTTAAAAGTATATAACTGCAGCCTGTTTCCCTTCCTGAACTCAAAATTTCTGTTTATCTATCTATCTATCTATCTATCTATCTATCTATCTATCCATCCATCTATCATCTATCTATCTAATCTATTTATTTATATATCCGTGCACCTGGATTTTCCTAGGTATGTCAAACTTAGTGCATCTAAAATATCACTTTGTCTTTTTCCAATAATGTTCCACATTTTTCTCCAAATAAATAAGTGGGAACTAAAATTCTTCAAATAGTTTTAGAAGAATAATGATTCATCATCTCTTAATCTCACACCCCACATGCAGTTCATCTTGTTGGCAATATCTCCAAAATACCTCCAGACTCTGACAAATTTCCACCACATCTACTGCCAGCACTCCTAAATCTTCACCCTGCTTTTGTCATTAACACCTTCAATATAGTCCCTACATAGCAACCAGAACCAGTCTGTTGAATTGTCAGATAATACCATGCTCTCTCAAAACTAGTCAAAGCCTCCTTTATATCTTAACAGTCATGTATTCCTGCAAACTTTTTGACTATTTAAAACTGCAAAGCCTATCACCACTATTACTTTTCCTTTTTAAATTCTCTATTGAATTTGTTACCATCTAACATACATTTTTATATTTAGGTATTTATTTGGCCTACCCTTGATACATCAGCTTCACAAAGCAGAGATTTTGTTGGCTATTTGTTTTTCACTCCAGTATTTTCTGCACTTAACCACAGTGTTTGGCACGAAGTGTTTAGCCAGTATGTGCTAAATTAAATGAACACCTGTTTGAGAAATATATGTATTTGAGAGTGCACACATGTCTAGTAGTGAGAGTTTTAATAATATTGAAAATACATCTCACTGTTTTCTGAATCAAATTATTATTGGAATAAATGCAAATATATTCACATATATTTGCATTTCACCAAATACCAAGTTCCTCATGGCTTGCCCCACAGATGCAGATAATGTAACTTTGTATTAGAGCATAATTTATTAATAGATAGTCATCCTTTGATGACAAAAGTTAGCACATTTTTCATGAACCAGATGGAGATATTTATTTAATTAATTAAGTTGTTTCCTATGAGTGATTAACATGATATAACTAATCAAGGATGATAAAATGGATAGATTCAAACTGAAATATCAGAAATAAATTTTAAAATGTTAACAATGAATTATTGCCAGTTGTTTCCTATTTTTGTCTTGCTTCTGTTTTGGAAAATGTCAGAAGCTTATCTGGTGATAAGTCATTGAATCAAGAGCATGGCAAGATCTCTAAAAGCTAGGGCTGAGAAATGTTTCCAGTACCTTCCCAGTTGCTCTTTGATCTTTTCTCCAAGAAAACTGACCTCAAGAGCACTTTTTCTGGTGATTTGTTTCATTATGTCAAAATTCTGAAAAACTTTCTCAAGATTTCTTACAAATAAAACAAAGTGTTCAATGATTTACTAATCTTTCTAGTGGCAAAAACATCAAAGTCGGGAGCATTATGGAATTGGAAGACTACATAAAAGTTATACATTTAAGTCTTGGAAATTCTGAAAATTCTTGATTGACAATTTTCAAGATTATCACTTTTAATGTTGTACATTTCACCTGATACTTAGTATACTCATGCCTTGATTTGTTTATCTATAACATGAAAATGACATCTGCCTTAGAATGGCTTCTGGAAGTTTTAGAACCTCGCATTCACGAAAATAACAGTGTTTTTTTTTTTTTTTTCTTTTCCTCTTTCTCCTCTTATCTTCTCCACCTCCCCGAATTTCTGCCCCCTTCTGTTCTCCTTCTCAGTCCTCTTCCTCCTTCTCCTGCTGAGAGAGCATGACATAATTAAAAACTTATAAGCTTTGAATTCAGATACAACAGAATTTTGATATGAACTTCAGAGTGCATTTTCCTTTTTCTTTGGAATAGTCCAATACCTCTGTCCTGTAGCACACTTTTTTAAAAATGAATTAAGTATTATTTTTCTTTCTCTTTATAAAGGAAGAAATTGTGGCGCACAGATAGTTGAAATGAAGAATTTAACTTGTGGCAGAATTCAACTATAAATAAAACTGTGCACCTTACTCATAACAAGAGGTATTAATACTCTTCCCCGAGAGGCATCAATTATTGCTCTTGCCCCAAATTGGGTTCTGTTAATTACATGACTGTGTTGTCTGATGTCCGCTTTAGGCAAGTTTTTAAAGATGGGTGTACTGGTTTCAGGAGATGTCTACTCACCCATCAATTTGAGACAAAGGAAGGTTTTAAGAACTCTATTTATTAGATAGGTGAAATAAAATAGCATTATTTAACAGTCAAACAAATTAAACATAAACTTAAAGTCTCTTGAATGCTAACTTTAAAAAATGTAAGATCAAAATTTTGTAATTAAAATGATATAAAATTGATATATAATTGAGATTAATTTTTCCTCCCAACACTGGGAAAGAACATAATCATTTACTGTGAACCCAAAGAAATCCCAACACCTCTAATTCTTTTTGGATATTGTTGTAAATTTTTTTGTGTGTGTGTATCAGGGATTAACCTCAGGGGCACTCCACCACTTAGCCACATCCCCAGACCTATTTTGTATTTCATTTAGAGACAAGGTCTTGCTGAGTTGCTTAGCACCTAGCAGTTGCTGAGACTGGCTTTGAACTCACAATCCTCCTGCCTCAACCTCTCAAGCCTCTAGGAATATAGGCCTGTGCACCACACCTGGCTTGTAAATTCTTTAGGATAGAATGAATTTCTAATCTCAAATAATCAGAGTACTTAATTTAATATATCTATTTTGACTTAGGTTTTTCTCAAAAAAGCTATATCTAGTATTTTGAAACAATTTATAAGTTAAAGGGAAACAGTATGATACAAGACTTTTTGTTCTGAAGTGGAACTTATTTATGTCTGCATTTCAGCTTTGTAAATTATTGTTTTATTATCTTAACATGTTACATCACTATTACAAATCTTGATTTTTCTTTAACAAAAGTCGTGTATATATCAATCCTCCAAGAATATCTAAAGATTCTGCATTGTATAGAAAATGAAACACCATGATTCCCATGCAGTTAGTTTTCTATAAATGAAAGTTATAGTTTAGATAGTGACAATATATTTAGAGACTTTATCCCATTGAGGTGGGAAAATAATTCAACTTATATTTGTCTACTATAACTTTAATATTTTTGTATAAGATTCATTATACTGTCACGTATAACTAATTAAAACAAATAAAAAATTTTAAAAAAATGAAAAACAAGATTCATTATTATCCATTTCTGAAATGGTTAACATTTTCCTAAGGAATAATATTTTTAAAGAATTTAAGTTTTCCAACTCTCTATATTTACACTGTAGAGTTTTGCAATCACTTTTTTATTATCTAAATAGATGTACTCTATTATATATTTTGGATAATGCTATAATTCAAAGAGAGACAATTCCTATTCTCAGATTTTATCCTCAACTATGGAAGATAAGCACTACTGAAGTAATTGTAGGAACAAAGATATCTCCATCGTTGAGGAAGCATTGTAATTTGGGGTAGAAAACAAAAGGAGATGATGTAGACTTTAGAACAGATGCAACTTTCTTGACAGAATGATATTTATGTGTCTTCAATGGAGAATTGGATGAACAGAGTGAGGGCAAAGCACAGGTCCTTTGAAGGTAGAAACTATAGCATGTTTGATTGTCATGGATGAGGGGAAGGGAGGGTCCATGTATGACCGGTACATTGCTATCCTGAACAGCTGCAGACCCCTGAACCTGGGGACATTTTACTTTACCCCTTTTATCACTTTTGTTTTCATATTTTTGGTACAAAGAAGTAGAGAGGTTGTTAGGAAGTATTTCTTTTGTTTGTTTTGAGTTGACGATCCTTGTGAGATAACTGAGTACAGATAACCAGTAGGCATTTATTTCAATGTGAAGATTTTCAATTCAGAAAAGTAGTTACAGGTAAATATGTTTATTTTGCAATTAAAAATATATAGATGGTCTTTGTAGCCAATGCAATGAATAAGATAATTGATAAAGAAAAGTATAATAAATAAGAAAAGAACCAACTATGGAATCCTGAACAATAAAACATTTCCAATGGAATGTAATAAATTTCAATTTCTAAGAGAATTTTTTCAAGTAGAGAGGAGAAGGTATCAGCAGGGCACAAAATGTGAAATGTTTTGTACAGAAGTCCAAGCAAAAGAATTTTAATGAGAATGGAGGCATTAGTAGTGTCAAGTATTGTTAAGAACCATAGACGAAAAAATGTAAGCATTCCTGGCATTAAATGTCATGGTGTTTATTGTGGTATTCAAATAGACTACCTTAGGTAAAGGGATTTGAGTGGAAGTCCAGCAAGGAATAGGTTATGACAAACAATTAGGGATAACAAATTTGATCTTGTTGGCAGATATTTCTTTTGTAGGTAGTGGGTCTTTGGATAAACTTCCTAGTGTCAATTTATTTTTTGCTCTCCACTCTCTTATGCAACCCTCTTGGGATTCCCATTCTTGGAATTGCTTTTATGTGTTCTCTGTTCCTGAATGTTTCATCATTTTATCCTACTCACCATTCCTAGACCACATTTTGCAATTTCTTTTCTTTGAATTTTGAGCACATTTGATTCCTTTGCCTGCAGTGTCTTTTGTCACAATCTGTCTATTTCACATGGTCCAGTGAAGATGACAAGTCCTTTGTGTGACACTTACGAGTTCCTATAAGCAGATGTGTTCTTCATCCCAATAACAGTTTCTTTAAGCATCCTTACATCTTTTATCTATTATAATAGTTGGTAATGTGCTTTTGTAAGCTATCACAGAAATATGAAGGCATAACTGTGCTTTTTCATTTTAGTAATAATAATGAAGTGGGATTGTCTTTGGTAAACTAATATTTAATTATTATTAATTTATTTTCATTGTATTTTCAATATACCAGTTCATGAAAAAATTAAAAACATAAATGCAACTTTGTACTACATAGTTTGAGAAGCAATGAGTTAGATGGCATGGAAATAAACTTCTTAAATTTGCCATGATTCAAACCGACCATGTGACCTAAATGCTTTTGCACAACAAATACATCTTGGATATAAAATTAGAACATGTCATATCCAGGCTCCTCTTGCATTCTATTCTAAAGATAGCATTCTGTTGACAGGCAAGGTAAACTAATAACTCTCAACAATCTGTGTTGTGAATATACAAAATAGGTGATAGCATCAATTACTTAAAAATTTAGACCTATGAAAAGATAATAAAACTTTTTTACTTGGAAATTTTAACTTTAAAGAAAATCTAGAGAAAAACGGGATAGAAAAATGCTAACAGTCAGGGAAAGAAAAATAAGTGGAATATATTGTACAATTAAACGAAAGTCTGTTTCCTATTAAATTGAGATGGAATGTAAAAAGTTAATAGTTAAAAACACCTGTTTAAAAGTATATAGACTTAGATAACATTTCTGTATAAGGAAATAGAGTGATTACTATAACTAGGATAGATAAAGGTGAGAGGGGTATGCTTATTTTGTTATTCAAATTGCAGAAGGAGCTATTTATGAGTGGCTACTGTATATTACATGGATTGCACATCAAATAGTTTTCTTTCTCTAAGATATATGAACCTAAAGGCAAAGAAAGATTACACATTTTAAATTATAAAATCGTACATAGCAAACACAAATATAACTCAAACCATACTAAAAGGACTAGGGAAATAATTCTTTGTCTATAGATGTCTAGGTGTGAGAAGGAGAATTAAGGAAGTATTTCATTAAGGATGCATTTAAAAATCTTTATTTGGGGGAAGTACTAGGGATTGAAATCTGGAGCTGTGGACCACTGAGTCACATCTCCAGTGCTATTTTGTATTTTATTTAGAGACAGGGTCTCACTGCATTGTTCAGTACCTTGCTTTTGCTGAGGCTGGCTTTGAAATTGCAATCCTCCTGCCTCGGCCTCCCAACACACCTATAATCAGCTGGGATTATAGGTGTGCACCACAGTGCCCAGTGCATTTAAAAATCTTAAAACCACATGAAACATTGTTAACCTGAGTGATTTGGAAAGAGCATCCCAAGAAGAAGAATTAGCATATTATAGGCAAAGAGGCAGGTAGGTAGCAAGTAAGAGTCCTGGTCTGATGCAATTAAGTGCATGCATTTTGTTTAGAATGAAACAAACAGAATAAAATGGTATAACATGGCTGATGACAGAGGACCTGGATGCTTTGTTAAGGCATATAGACTTTACATCACAAATTAGGGGAGTGATTTTTCAGATCTCTGTTTCAGAAAATTAAATTTGACAGCTATGTGGAAGATGGAACAAATCGTATGACTCTAAAGTAAAAGCGAGAAGCAGATCTTTTGGGAGCCTGCTCAGGAGTGCCACATTCGGGAGGCAACATGATCTCGTGGGATTTGCTTAGGCTTTGCAGATACTCAACTACCTCTCACACTTAAATAGCTCATGACATTAGGCAAGGCTCTTATTTTCTTTCCTCTTATATTATGTTGATATATGATATCCCATTAAAAGTACCAACAATTACCACCTTCTATAAAGAATTTTCTCAAATGACTATAGCACAGAACCTTGAATACATTAGGATATCACCAACAAATTGAGATTTATAAATTTAATAATAAAACTAAATTCTGACATCTATTATATATTTAGAAAACAACTAAATAAAGAAAAATTCAATAAAAATTTCACATGCTCCTAAAAGCACAAATGGAAATAAGATTTTTTTTTTTTTCCTATTCGGTATATGTGCATAATCTGTGTTTGGGAATAAGTATAAAACAGCTCAAAGTAAGTAAAAATCTTTTAACACATCTTTAAGATGCACTTGAACTTTTAAGATGTAACACACATACATTACCCATGTAATCTGCAGTAGCCATGCATAATTCTGTTATTACTGCACATCAGCAATATGTCTTAACCAGTTCTGGCTGCCATAACAAAATTATCATAGACTAAATGGCTTATAAAAAACAGAAATGTATTTCTCAAAGTACTGTAAGTTAGGAATCCAAGGTCAAGGAGCCAGCCGAGTGTCTGATGAGGTCTTTCTTGAGCAAAAATGCAGGGCCACCTTTTTTGTATGTGCTCACACAGCAAAATGGTCTAGGGAACTCTGTCAGGTTTCTTCTAATGGTGAACTAATCCCACCCATGAGGGCTTGATGAATCCTTGTGATTTTTCTTATTGTTCCTGTCACTAACTTTTGTGACTTGAGTTACTTAACAACTTTCTTTAACTTATTCCTCATTAAAATTTGCATTTAACAAATGAGCCATAATTTAAATAACATTGAGAAATGAACATTCCATTGCCTCATATATTAAATTATCCAAAGCCTTGTAGGGAGGTCTGAAGGAGCAAGCATGTATCAGGAGGACACTGATAATTACAGCACATTATGACTCAAAGTTCTCACACACATATTTCTGGCACAAATTTGTACTCCCTGAAGGTTTAAGTTTTCATTATTAGAAGCCTATGAGTGATTAAATATATTTTTGCTATTATTTGTGTAATGAAAGCTCCTAAGATCTGCATAGCACTGTTATATGTAATTGTGAGTAATCTCAAATTTACCTTTGTTTGTGTAGTATATTACTTTATGCCTTGAAAGTTATGCTATGCACATAAGTACATGACAATAGCTCACAGGTTTGAATGAAAAACTTCACTTAAATACAATATTACACCTGAAGTTGATTCAATTGATTATTATGAAGTAGCAACAAAAGTATCTTGCACAGTCATAAACCTAGAATATTTCCTCCTTCCTTTTTCCCTCGGTTCCCTCCCTCCTTCCCTTCCTCCCTCCCTAGCTTCTTTCCTTCCTTCCTTCCTTCCTTCCTTCCTTCCTTCCTTCCTTCCTTCCTTCCACATCCACAGATTTTTATGTCTGAATTTAAAGTAGTTAAAAAAAAAAAAACTACTGGGTAGTTTTTTTTTAAAGTATCTGAACTGAGTATCTATGAACTGAGTATCTATCAACTGTTTGTTCCTATCATTCTTCCCCCAACACTATAGTATAGTAGCTACTTACATAACATTTAAACTGTATCCTGTATTATACATAGTCTAGAGATAATATAAGGTGCAGATTGAGCCCAGATGATACTTTTCTACTGAAGAAATTTGCAAGTAACTAGAAATCTCTTTCAGTTATAAACAGTTTCAGCACATGGAAAGAATGCCATGTGGATGTCACTAACAGTAAAGGGCAGTCTCTTACAGTAGAGATTATCCACTCTAAGTGCCTTAGATCCTTGGGCTTTCAGCTTTAACAGAAAGCATAATACTATAGAGACACCGCTGAAGAGCTCAGAAAGACATGGCAGGGTGAATCCTTACCTACTTACGGTTTAAATATGCAAAACTCTCAGGCTGATTATATATTAGTATATAATACTTTATTAGTGGATTTTTAAACAGAGAGTCATCAAATGATCTTTGATCCCTGTGGTCCCCAGGGGTTGCAATGAGTAACCTGAGCCCACCAGTCTGTCTGTCATCACATTTAGCACATCAATGTGGAACCCGCTTAGTTTTCTAGCAGAAGTTGGTTCTGTTTTTGAAAGATTTGTTTTGAACTGTGCACTACATCTAGATAACATTATGTTTGAGAATTAATCTTATTCCTACTAGGAATGTTCTACCTCTTCTGTCTTGTAAACTCATCATTCTAACATAATTTTGTGAAAAAATAAAAAGATTTATTACCTGTCCTTTTTCCTTATTTCTTTTTAAGTTTTCCCACTATACATTTTTAATGCTTCTAAAATAGACCCTTAATATTTTTTCAAGTTTGGAGGTGTATGACTTTTCAGTTATTGGTTATTTGACTCATTAAAAATCATAATTTAATGTAATTAGTAATTTCTTTTAGCAAAATATTTGATGAATTGCTATCGGTCTAAATGAGTCTTTTGTTTGTCAATACTGCCCTATACACCACTGAATGTGGATTTATTATGTGTTCCTCACAAACTTTATTTAATGAAATTGAGTTAGAATCTGAACTTAATCAGGACCATAACATAAAACCTGAGAAAATACTTAGATTTTATATTACTGCATTTCAGAAATCTCCCAGTAAAATTCTTGATAAACTGCCTTTATCTTAAAAGCTATTTTTATGTAGAAATCCTTTAACTCTTGAGCTGGTAAGAATATAAACATGAAGAACAGCCACAAATCTGAATTGCTCATTGCTAAAATAAAATGTTTCATTTCAAAGGGGAAAGAAAAGTCAAATAGGATTTTTCTTAATTATAAAATAGAGTATTTATTTATTTATTTATTAGCTTTTATATTTTGATCAGCATTCCTCGTATTATATAAACTCAATTTCCCCTTAAGACCTTTGGTAAAAAAAAGAATTTCTACAATTTGAGTTAATAGTCCATGCATATCAAAACTTAAGTACATAATTATAATTTGGTTAAACTATCTAATTTTCTAGGATATTTAAATTTTTAGGAAGACATTTTTCATCTTTTAAAAAAGCATGCTATCACATACCTCACAAGGTTGTTTATGTTGTTGAATATCTCTATAGATCCTAAAATAATACCTGCCACACAATAAATGCTCAAGATATTTTTCTATACCTTCCACTACCATTTTACCCTCTCCTGCCAAAGTGTAGTGTAGTGGTTAGAATAAAGTTTGGAACCCAGCTATTTGCATTCAAATTCCAACTCTGTAGCATACTTATGTGACTTTGATAAATTAATCATGTTGAATCACAGTTTTCTGATCCATAAAATGGAGATAATATATCTTAAGCCATAAATTTGGTGTGTGAATTAAATTATTTAATAAAGGTAAAGTTCTTTAAATAGTACTGGACTTATTAAATATTCAAGGATGTTAATCATTACTCCTAGCAATGTTATTAATGATCCCCAATGTTATGTCTCCGCTTATAAATTTTTAAAAATGTAACAGGAATTAAACATTTTAAATAAAACAGAAAACTAGCCAGCAAATTTGTTTCTGTAATTGAAAATTCTAATTTCTATTGAAGTGACAGAAAATAGCATTTTATATATCAAGCATTGAAGTTGTCTAACATATAGCATTCAAAAACACTCAATTTCTTTAAAAGTCTATAGTTTTTCTAGTAGGAAACTTTATAACCAGGGGAGCAGAAGTAAAATTCCTTATCAGTATAACACTTTTTGTCCTTGTTTCTTGATGTATTTTTTGATAACTCATTCACTTATTTTGCATTTAAAATTATCTTGGTTAACTTAAATTATATGGTTATTATAAACTTAAAGTTATTATAACTTAAATTATATGGTTAACTTTTCTACATTTAAGCCTGTGGGATTAATGTATTCTTGAAATATATGTACTCCACAGCTACTGAATATTAATTATGTTACTTTCAAAAGAAAATGATAAAGTGTTTTTTAAAGGGCAAGTTGCACAACAATAAAGAGAATGGTGTTATCATAAAGTTACTTCCTCTGTACCACAAGGAGCAGAGACTAAGCTCCCTATCATCCTGCAATGAGGAAGGAATTTTTCTTATTATTTGTAGATTTGATTTTATGATCATTTTACCTGGTCTTATTAGCAGTGGAAAGAACACTAAAATTCATCTAAAAATAATTGACTTTATATTTTTAGCATCAATTGAACTGACCGTGTATCTGTTATTTTACACAAGAAACAAATATCTTGAGCAGGGGTTAAAAGTATGTACTTTGTTTGAAAGAAAGAAAATTGACTTTTTTTATACCCTGTTCTCTCATTTCAAGTAATCTGAATTTTCCAACTATACCATCATACATATGCAGATACATAAGAGCACACATATATAATGTTTGAAATGCATAATTTTTTTAGTCTGTTCTGGGCTTAGTGGAAAATGATTGAAACATGACTGTTTATCTTCTCTTACTGATCTAATATATTGGAATTCATTAAAGGATGAGAATGAAATAATATTCCAAACGCTTCCATTCTTCATGGCTTTAACTTTTCACCCTGATTAGATTTAGTCAAGTAATATAATATCATGATGTCATGTATATAGAAGTGTATTTCTCACTGTTCCGAAGGCCTTGAGATGAAGGCACTTGAAGTTTTGCTGTCTGGTAAGGGCTCCATCTCACTTTTCAAGATGGCACCTTGAACACTGTATCTCCTGAAGAACAGAAACATTCATCCCTAAATGGCAGAAGAGCAGAAAAGTCAAGAGAGATCCAACTTCTAAATGCCCTTGGATTAACATATTGAACCTCTTCATCAAATCACCTCTTAAAGGTCCAACCTCCCAATGCCATACATTGATTAAATTTCAACAAGAATTTTGAAGGAGACCAACATTTAAACATAATAAAGATTCATTTGACATTATGTCTCTATCTATGTGGCTACTATCTAGAAAGCAAAATGCCATGTACTATGGATTCTTATTTAAGACTCAGAAAAAATATAATAGTAGTACTTACATTTATGGCCTTCAAAATTTATTCTAGATACAAAAAATATTTGAACTGTTTTGTGCATGATAGAATTTGGAATTGCAGCCGGGTGCTGGGGCACATGCCTGTAATCCCAGCACTTGGGAGGCTGAGGCAGGAGGATCGAGAGTTCAAAGCCAGCCTCAGCAAAGCAACTCAGTGAGACCCTGTCTCTAAATAAAATACAAAATAGGGCTGGGGATGTGGCTCAGTAGTGGAGTGCCCCTGAGTTCAATCCCCAGTACCAAAAAATAAAACAAAAACAAAAATAATTTGGAATTGCGTATGATATTAACTATTCTACAAAGTGATAAAAATCTACTTTCACATCATAAAATTTTGTCACTTATATTTACTTCCCACAATGAAAGGAGTCCACTATTCACTAATGCAACAATAATGTTTATTGACAAAAATCACTGAAACATGACTATTTTATCATATTTTCCTGAACCAATATAATGCATTGGAATTCCTTTTAGGATAAGATTTCAAGACTTCTTAGCAGTCTTTCATGGCTTTATCTACTAACTTAGTCAAATAAAGGCTTAAGGAATTTGTACATAGAACACACTTCAAATATAAGAAAAGCTTCATATAATTAAAGTATTTCATTCTGAATAATTTTAATAATTCATATTTTAATCCATAATTTCCAGATACAAATGGAGTTTGATATACTAACAATACATATGCTAACTTTCCTACATGTATAGGTATTTTCTGTAAGATGCCAGAAGCAAAAAAGACAACAGAAAAAAATAGGAAAACTATAGCTAATATTTCCCAATAAACTGAAATATTCTTATACTTTTTTCCATTTTTAATTTTAATATCTTTATGAATTTGGCATAACAATCTCTCTTACTAAAGGAATTTTTAAAATTACATATAAGTAAGTTTCTCACCTAGAAATTTCTGTCATGGTAAGATTGTAATGGGGAGATTAGGAGTAATGTTCTTCCTCTTTCCCACACACACGGGAACATTAAATGTCTCCCTTTGCAGTCAAAGTCACACTTCTCTATCCATTTGGAGATAGGTATGTATGATCATGTAATGTGCTTTAGCAAATAAGGAAACAAGAGAGCAAGTCATTTATGTAATTTTTTTTTCTTTTTTTGCCAAAGATTTGTGTCAAGCAAAATTTGGAATGCTTTTCCTTCCCATTATTTTAGATGCTAGTGATCCCACAGGGTGTAGGTACACTTTCAGTGAATTTGCTGATCTAGAAAAAAAGGGTAGAAATAAATTAATACTGCCAGTGGATTGCTATACAATGCCTTTGTCAATGAGTTCTAGAAGAAATGAGTTCACATAATGGCACAAGTAGCTGACAAAAAAAAAAAAGAGTTTGAGGCTACTGTCAAAATATCTATCAGCATGGACTGAAAACTACTGTGACTTTTTAAACATTCAAATCATTATTGGCTCCAAAACATTAAAGAATAGGAAGAGAACTCCTGATTAGGCAACTCAAAAAACTGGAATTTGATCCCATGATCAGAAGGAATTTTACACTACTTTCACAAGAATATGGAGTATGCATTTTGAAAATATAAAGATTATTGTACCAAATATGAGATGATCAGAAGGGTGGACTCTGTAAATATTAATATTCTTATTAAGGTTTTCTTGACTGGTCATCACAGAGGAACATGTTAGGACTCAGCTTGCCTACCTCACTGAAGTAATTTGTTTTGTGCTGTGAAATGCAGGTGGAAGACATATATTTGTTAACACAGGGAAGTTTTAACAATTAAACATTTCACCACCTTTCTGAACGTGTCTGCCCTAGAAACAGACAATGTTGTAGATGATAACTCCTTTGTCAGTTAGATCTTAGAAATAAATGCAGAAGAATATACTACTAACTAGTCTGTGGAATATATGTCATGTGTGTGGAATATAAAAGTGGCTACTTTAAATCACTGAGTTTTGCAGCATGATCTAGACTATTCTAACAGGTACATACAATTAAATTAAAATGGCTTTCACAATTTTGTCAGTTCATCATTAGAGATCATTTAATCACCTGGAATCATCCATAACAAAGAAAAAGAGATGTGAGAAGTTTTTCTATGTCACTATCAAATACTTCTGCTTAATTCTTTGCATATATGTCAATGTCAAAAGTCATTTTAAACTCTATGTCAAATTTAAAAAGTATTTTATTGTTCACATAAGGCAATTACAAATTAACTATATTAGATAATCTATCCATTGGTTTTTAATTCTTTAATGAATATTTAGTGAGTGCCTAATACTAGGATTTCTAGCAAATAAATGTATGCATATATATGTATGTATATATATATATATATATATATATATATATATATATATATATATAGTACTAGGGATTGAACCCAGGGGCACTTTAACACTAAATTAGATCCCCAACCCTTTTTATTTTGAGACAAGAAGCTGTGAGGGGGCCTCACTAAGTTGCTGAGGCTGGCTTCAAACTTGTGATTCTCCTGCCTCAGCTTGTAAAGTTGCTGGGATAAGAGACATGTGTAACCACTTCTGGCTCTAGTAGGTAACATTGACTATAAAAGGAGAAGAAATGAGCTGATTTTATATATATGAAGTTAAATCAGTAGAGCTACGAAATTTCTCAGAAAGTGAAGTTGAACTATCCCAATTTTGGCTTGAAAAATTGTGTGACTATTGATGTCATTAATAGAGTAGAAGTAGTTCTTGGCCCAACTCACGTTGCATTTAATTCTGATTAATTAATTTTGAGCTTAGTTGAGACATCCATGCAGACATGTTGAATACCCAATTGTGGAAGTAATTTTGCAGCTATGAAAACAGCTTGGCCTTGAGGGTATACATTTTGAAGTATGAAAATAAGAATAAGGCATTAATAAGATTAGCTTTCTACATAAAGAATAACTTATTTTTACACAGGATAACCAAGGTGATATAATGAATCTGGTAAAGTTTCATATATCAGTTAATCTTCAAGCATTTTTCAAAATTTTACACACACTAAAAGCTAAATGTTCATTGTTCTTTAAGATGAACAATACTCTGAATTTGTTTAATGTTCAGGATGAATTCTTTTGCGAGCATGCAATATGCACAGTTAAATTTGAAAAGTAACATGTTCACTTTCAGTGGCTGACAATGTGTAATAGCATTTATGAGAACATTGAGTCAATGAGGCAGAAATAATTGTAGCCTCTGTCTTTGTGGTTTGATGTCAAGCAATCCATTAATAGTATGAACTTGTTAATGTTTCTTTTCCTGTTTTTGCTGAGAGCTGCTTTCACATTATCCATACATTAAAAACTATGACATAAATCTTGAAATAGGTAAAAAAAATAGGACTATCACTTCAAAGTTTGAAGTGATCTGTTAAAATTAGTTTTAAAAATTTATTTTGAATTGTATCTCTCAGGTTTGTAGGATATGAGGTTGGATTATATCTAAAAAATACCTAGCTTTTTATAATATATAAGTATATAATAAATAAGAGTACCTTTCAACTTACACCAGGTAATGATTTCAAATAATCAATAATGTTTTACAACCAATGTTTAATGTTCTTTCACGTGATATGCCAAATGTAGATGAACTGTGGCCTTGCACTGAGCTCTATTTTGGAACCAAATTCATTAAGCAGTTCTTGTCTTTATGATTGTCAGTTTCTGAACAAAATGAACAGAGTGGTAGCAAACTTACATGCTGCCTCTTGAAGTTTTTACTTGGATGATAAGTGTGTAACATCCTCTCACATTTTACAGGACAATCAAGTCACATAACTTGAGTTCAACATAGTGAAGATAGAAAATAGTCCCTCTGGGAAGAATGTCCAGTAAGGAACAACAAATATTTGAATAATTATATATCTATAAGAAAAACCAAAGGCTTTTTGAAATAAACACATTTATTCAAAAATTAATGTGGTAAAGTTAATTCACTATGGTCATATAAGACATTGTGATTCTTCATTCAATTAAGCAAATATTAACTTATTTGCTTAATTGAAAATAAGTTAATATTTGCTTAATTGAAAAAAATCTTATTTGAAATAATCTGCTTTCTAAGAAAGACATGTGAGATCCACAATAGATAAGTGTGAGGATAAGTTCAATAAATATGAGCCAGCAGCTTTGAGAATATGTACTCACCTTGGTAGAAGTCAATTGCTTCCAGATGTATATGCAAAAACATAAAATGCCTTTTAAGAACTAAGGCTTGAAATGGAGATACTCTCTCTATTGCCCACATTCCACTGGTCAAAATAAGTCAAAATGCCAAGTCCAACAACAGCGAGCATCACTTCCTGAAAAATTGGGATGAGGCTTAGAATAAATATTTACTAAAATACATTAATTTGCCACAGTTCTTCAATTTTCCAAAAACCACTTAATTTGACCTTATCCGTAAAGTAAAACAAGAAATATATTTGAGGGAGAAGAGCTTGAAAAATTGGACGGATTGAAAATATTTGATGTGTAAAGAAGTAGGTAGTTTGGGCTGGGGATGTAGCTCAGTTGGTAGAGTGCTTGCCTTGCAAGGACAAGGCCACAGGTTCAATCCCCAGCACGGCAAAAAAAAAAAAAAAAAAAAGAAGTAGGTAGTTCTACATTTTAGAAAACTGACTTTTTAGAAAACTGATATCATTTCCCAAAAGATGCTGTGTATATTAGAACAAGAAAGTGGCCCAAATTGTTACAAAGTAGTGATAGTACTATTGCCAGCCCTTAGCATTGTACAATCTTAGCTCTTAACAGTACTACTCTCACTGTTACCAGCAGTCTTGGATTAATTAGATCAATTTTGAAATAAGAATCAAGGAGAGACAAGCAATACCAACCAAATGAAGTTTTATTGTGTTTATGCTTGAGCATAAGGGAAATAGTGCACAGGTCATGGTTTCCTGGCTGGATCTTCCAATGAGCAAGGAGTAAAGCGTACATAGACAAAGAAGAGGGTTTATGCAGACTGACAACCACACGTCACACACACTCTCAGGATTTTTGCGCACATCTTGTCAGTTCTTTGCTCTTGGCACCAGGGTTTTCACTTGATGTTGTGGTCTGTACACATGTGTTGAGTGAGTCTGCACTAGATTCGACTCACAAAAGATGGTCAAGACACTTACTGCCACCACTCCAGGAAGATTATATCTCAGTCATGTCCTGGCATGTTGCACATGTGGGAGTTGCAGGACACAGCTCCTGGATCTGATCATTGGTGGAAATTTTTTTTCTTTTCTTTTGAAAGCAGACTTCATTTGGTGGAAAACCTTCAGAGAAGGGTCAGGGACCTTCTTGCTCTAAGTATAAGAAAATTTTTCTCTAAAACAGAACTTCATAAAAGCAAATTCAACCAGAAACTTGATTAAGTTCTTGAATGTGAAAAGCTTTTTCTGTGTCCGTGAAATTAAATGTGGGATAAAGTAGTAATGAACCAAATGTCAACTACAATTAGTTAAAATTTAAAAGTGAATTTTGGGATCAACTAACAAACATATTTTACCTTTCTACTTACTATTTTATGATTCAATTTCCTCTGGTGAAAAATTAACATTAATAAAGAGAGTCTGGGGGTGTCCAATGCAGAAATACTTATTTCTCCCATTTGTGTAATTAATTGTGATTTATGAAAATGAATAAATTATGGTGATGATAGTTTGGCCTATTTAAGATGCTGAAAAACTGGCTAAAAAGTAGAAGTTATTATGAATAAACTCCCTGATGAAGCCACTGGGACATCAATTTAGCAATCAGAAGGTCTTATGTTCTCTGTTAATTATCATAGTTTCCTCTCCTTGTGTTCTGAGTAGAACTAAAGGACTGAAAGAGCAGATAAGCACAGTCTTGTGGCTAATTGAGTAGATGTCTGAATCATTTAGTGGTTAATTTTTTCTGATGTTTTTGTCTGAAAGCGCTCTAGAAAGGGCAGATCTCAAAGACTCATTTAGATCAGCATTTTTCTAACATGAAAGTCAAATGAAATTTAAGAAAAACTTCGTTAGAAGTTTTAATACAATCCTAATTGACATGTAGTTCTCTTTCAGGAAAACATAATCTTAGCCTTAAAGGAGTACAACTTTTAGAAAAAAACATCCTATGTAGAATTAGAAGACTGTCATTCAAATTATTATAATGTAAAATATAGCACACAACTTCCCCATTTAAGAAAGATGTTGCCAATCTGATTAAGGAACATCAATTCTTATTCTGTTTTCATATGAATTTTCACAGATTTATTGTCTACTCTAACAAAAGCTAAGATTTCACTATGTGCTTTGCAGAATACAAACTGTTGACATAATTTCCAGTCACAGCAGGTCATTCTCTCAAGATCCTTATAGGTTGAACAAACAACACATAAACACAGAAGATACCCTCATAAGGTGCTAAAGGAGCATACACTAAATCCTAATTGAGAGGTTATTGTTCATGACAATGTCTTCAAAAGTTGGAAGCCATTGAAATAACTGATGGATAAATATTTGTTACTCTAAGAATAGCATATTTAGGTTACCCTTTTAGAACAAGTAACATATAAAAGTGCTGAATGAATAAATAATTGAGATATAACAAAGGAGACTATCAACATGTCATGCTTAAAAAAATAAGTATCACCTATATCATCAAAACTGCAATAAAATACAATATGCAAAACATATAAACATTTATCATATATTCTATAGACCATTTTTCTAATATTTCTTAAAATCTTCCAGAGAATAGCAATGATATAAAATATTTAAAATTTTATATTCATAGAATTCTTAATATAAATGGGAATTAATATCATTGCCTAAGGCTTAAATCTCACAATTTTCTTATAAATTAATCATATACATTAAATAAATAAGTAAATAATCTTGAGCAACACACTGAATTTTTGGTCATCATCTTATTAAGCCAGAGAATATGGTAATATATATATTTTTACTAGACTGTTAGTGTACAATAAAATATCTAATGAAATATAATAATATTACTAAAAACTGCCTGGGAATTATTAGGTGCTTAACTATTTATGCATTTTTCATTTAACCTTTCCATAAGAGTGATAAGGTGACTTTAAAATACTACAAATAATAAATAAGCAAAACACATGCTTATATGGTCAACATATATTTCATTAAGTTTCTATGCATATTCAGACAAAATATATATATTTTATTAAGTGATCAAATGAAAATTAATCAGAGGTGGAGGAGAGTGGAATTCCACTTTATGAGTTTGATATGAATAAAGCCAAACAACCAAAAAGCACTATTATTGCTTGAGCTGTTTGGACGGAAATATCATTTTTAAGAATTTTCTAATTCAGATGAGTAAAATTTTCTTTTATTAATTTGTATGATCTAGAAAGAGCAGATTTAGTAAATTAAGACTAGAAATATGGTCAAACCATTATTTATTTAAAGGATCCAAATAATATATCTTGAATGAATTTTAATGGACCTTTCAAGTATTTAGTTGGAGGCTTTGATAACATTAACATGGGGCTTATAAAGGGGATTTTTCACATGCTGAGTCTGACATAAACATTTCCTTCTATTGTCTATATAAATAAATTTCAAATCCTTAAACTCCCTTGTGCATTATTTCATATTTTCAATTGGTAATTCCATGAGTTTTGGACAGAGAAAAATTCAAAATATGTTTTGAGATAAATCATGATCAAAAATAACACAATTTATTTAATAAAATAACAATAATTGATATCTACATATATAATTTTTAAAAGATATATTATTAATTATAAGGTATAAAGTCCACAAAATTAGTGGTAATTAAAAGCTGAATGAAATAAATATGCTTACTTTATAAAAATTTTATGCTTCATTCATATTAAAATATATTTCCTTCTTAAATGTATAGAAAAAAATTAACACTTCTTATGTTTTCTCTTTTCCTTTTTCAGGTGACACAAACAGCTACTATTCATGATGTTAAACAAAAGTTTCACAAAGCATGTAAGTTTTACATATAATTTAGAATATGTTTAAATTTTTTTCAAAATAACTCCAATTTATCTATAAGTTAAATATTTTGATAGCAAGAGTATATGGAAACCATATTTTCACAGATAACTAAAATATGGTTAATTCTTCTTCACTGTAAATATTTTCATGTTTAACTCTCAAATTGATGTTTTATTCTTCTACAATTTATCTTATTTATTTTACCCATTTATTTTATTTTGTCATAAAATAATTTATATTCATCTTTAAATTTCTTTGATTCTAACAGAATAATAGGCATTAATCAACATCAAATATTTATATTTAAATAAAATATTAAGCAACAATTTTAATCCACATAGGAATTCTTAATAGAAATATGCAAATTATATAACTTCAAGAACAGGAATCATTACAATATACTTAAAATATTTATATTTGGCCTACTTAAATTTGACTTTTGTTTTTATATCTTTTTGATTAAGTTTATTGAAATTGTTAAACTTTGTAAAAATGTCTGTAATTACTGTGAAACCTGTTTTATACTCACTTTATTTTATTTATTTATTTTTTTATTTACTTATTGATTCATTGAACACAAATGGAGTACAGCTATTGTTTCTCTGGTTGTACACAAAGTACAGTCACACCATCTGTGCATTCATACATGTACACAGGGCAATGATGTCTGTTACACATTCTGTTATTATTCCTACCCCCCTACCCCTCCCTTTCCTCTATAATCTCTATCCTTCCTCCAATCTAGCCACCCTTCCCCCCGGCATTATTCATCATCATTCACTTATCAGAGAGACAATTCGGCCTTTGGATTTTGGGGATTGGCTGATCTCAGTTAGCATAACAGTCTCCAACATCATCCATTTACCTACAAATGCCATAATTTTATTCTTCTTTGTGGCTGAATAATACTCCATTGTGTATATATACCACAGTTTCTTTATCCATTCATCTATTGAAGGGCATCTAGGTTGGTTCCACAATCTACCTATTGTGAATTGAGCAGCTATGAACATTGATGTGGCTGCATCACTGTAGCAATCTGATTTTAAGTCCTTTGGGTATAGGCCAAGGAGTGGGATAGCGGGGTCAAATGGTGGATCCATTCCAAGTTTTCTAAGGAACCTCCACACTGCTTTCCAGAGTGGCTGCACCAACTTGCACTCCCACCAGCAATGTATGAGTGTACCCTTTTCCCCACATCCTCGCCAACACCTGTTGTTGCCTGTATTCTTGATAAGAGACATTCTAATTGGGGTAAGATAAAATCTTAAGGTGGTTTTGATTTGCATTTCTCATATAACAAGGGATGTTGAACATTTTTTCATAAATCTGTTGATTGCTTGTAGATCTTCCTCTGTAAAGTGTCTGTTCATTTCCTTGGCCC
>JAJEJO010004477.1:79124-125094 GCA_020662805.1 Glaucomys volans
GATGGCTTGGTGGGTATGTGTTCACAGCTGAGGCTGCCCGGGGTTTGGGCCTAAACCTGGCCTAGGGATGGTGATTTCCCAGTGGCTACTGGAGTCCTGCACTTACTTGCAGGCTGGCGCCCGAGCCTGGTCAGTGACTCGGAAGCCGCTGCTGGGGACCCGCACTCACTTGGGGACCCTCATTCACTTGCTGGCTGATGCTGGAGCCTGGTCAGTGACTCTGAAGCCACTGCTGGGCACCTGCATTCACTTGCTGGCTGGCGCCTAGCCTGGTCAGTGACTCCGATGCAGCTGCTGGGGACCCGCACTCTCTTGGGGACCCTCACTCACTTGCTGGCTGGTGCCAGAGCCTGGTCAGTGACTCTGAAGCTGCTACTGGGGACCCGAACTCACTTGCTGGCTCTTGTACACCATCTTAAAAAAAAAGAGTCCTTCTCTGCCTAGGAAACTGCATGGCAGTTGGGAATTACTGCTCACTTTATTTTTGAGCACTTTTTTTTCATAGAAAAAATTGAATGGAAGTACAGACATTTTTCAGCTACTGATGATGCAACACATGCCTACCTTCTCCTGTTATAAGTATTTTTCTCCAAAATGGCATATTTAATATCATTGATTATAATTTTGAATTACAACAACACAAAATACTAGGGTTCATTTGTGTTGTTTATTTCCTATCAGTTTTGCTAGGGAGCACTTAAAAAACTTTTGGACTTTCTTAAGCAATGCTTCTTTTGTGAAAATCATCTTGAAGTTGACAATTTAATGTATTAAACTGTTTAATAATATTGAAGAGAAAAAAGAACAAGTTTCATTATTTTCTTTTAAGAAAAAGATAGAATATTTACTGAATACTTTCTGTGTATATAATGCTATCCCAGGTACAATGACTAGTTCAGTGATCGATTTGTCATTAGCCTTCAAAAAGAGTCTCATATGGAAGATTTTACAATCCAAACAGCCAATGTAACAAAAAATGGTACACATTTTGGGGAATATCTATTTAGAATTTAGAATTAAAACAAACAGGCATATATTGGAAGAAATAGCATTCTTCAAAATATGCTTACACAGTTTTAAATTCTTGAGGAAGGAAGGCCAGTGCTGATATTTTAACATAAGTATATTTATGATTTAGATATGCCAAAAAGAGCTCAGAGGGCATTATATTGAAGCAAAAAGAAAAACAATACAGATAGATGTTTTTCATGGATTAATTTTCTAACTCTTGTCATGAGAGTTAAATTCTCTACATTTGTATGAAAGTATTTTCTAAAATATTAAATTTCTCAATCACTGAGTTTTTTAAACTCCAAACTTACATCTAATCATAATCCATGTAACCCATTATACTCTGGTTATTTCTATAATGACTCTGAGTTTATTTCTACTCTAAGTGAATTTTTTTGAGATCAATTCCTGTCTTATCATAAATATAAGTAAATTAAGTTAGAAATTAAATTGCCATCTTTGCAATCACTTAGGCCAATTCTAATAAAGTGATTTCAGAGCTATAGTGACAACAAAAAAATAGCATGATATTGGAATGAAAACAAAGCCAAAGACCAGTGGATAGAAAGAAGAAAAAGGGACAGACCCACATAAGTATAGTCATCTGATACTTGTCAAAGGTGTCAAAATCATATATTGAAGAAAAGATAGAAAAGATATTTGTTATAAAGGATGCTCAGAAAACTGGATATCTATATGTTCTAGAAAAATGAAAATATATCCCCATCTTTTACCCTGCAACAAAGTTAATTCAAAGTGGATCAATGACCTATGAATTATACCAGGAAATCTTCATTTGTTACTCTTCCAATGGGGGATTATTTTCCCAGAATATATAAATAATTCAAAAATCTTAATTGCAAAAACAAATAAACCAATCAATAAATGGGCAAAAGAACTAAACTGACATTTCTTAAAAGAAGAAATACATATGACCAACAAATATATGAAAAAAATGGTCACTATCCCCAGCAATCATGGAAATGCAAATCAAAACTATATTGAGATTTCATCTCACTGCAGTTATAATGGCAATCAGCAGGAATACAAATAATAACAAATGGTGAGGAAAAGGTACACCAGGACATTATTGATGGGACTACAAATTAATACCATTTTGGAAAGCAATATGAAAATTTCTGGATAAATGAGGAATGGAACTCTTGTTTTGATCCAGCTATCCCACTCCTTCGTTTTCATACAAAAGAAAAAAAATCAGAGTATAGACTAATATAGACACATTAATGTTTATGGGAGCACAATTCAAAATAGTTAGGTTATGGATCCAGCCCAGGTGCCTGCCAACAGAAGAATGGATAAAAGAAAATGCAGCATATATACACAATAGAGTTTTACTCAGAAATAAAGAAAAGTGAAATTATGGTATTGCCTGTAAATGGAAGAAATTGGAGAACATCATGTTAAGTAAAACAAACCCAACTCAGAAAGTCAAGTGTTGAAAGTTTTATTTCATGTGTGGAAGCTATGATAAAATAAGGAAGAAATAAGGACAAAAGGAGGGAAATGAGTGAAGCTGAAGAAGGGGATGGGATGAGGGATGCAAAAAGGGAGGAACTGAGGAATAAAATTGACCAATTACACCATCTATGTATATGAATTTACCACACTGTATTTCATTTTTATGTATATTTCTAAAGCACCAACTTAAAATCAATCAATAAATAGAAGGAGGACCAATGGAGTAGAGGAAGTGGAATAGAGGAAGGAAGAAGGGAAGGGAAAGAGGAAATCCTGGGGACTGAAATGGAACAAATTATATTCAATGCATGAATGAGCATGTCAAAATGACCCCCACTATTATGCACAATTACACCTAACTAACAAAATATTTTAAAAATTAAATAAAAAGACATTAAAAAATAAATTGCCCTTGGAATGCTCCAGTTGTAGAAGTGAAAAGACATTTGAAAATGATTTTTTTAAGTTAAATGTAGAGAGATATATCAAAATGATTGAACTTTAAAAATAATGAGGATGTGATAAGTATATTCATTGTCTGAAAATGACATGTAAGTTTAATCTATTCGGTATGGTTTAGGTGTTAGGTGTCCCCCCCAAACTCTTGTGAGACAATGCACAGAAGTTACAGGAGAAATAATTGGATTATGAGAGTTTGACTCTAATCGGTGCATTTATCTCCTAATAGGGGTAAACTGGGTGGTAACTGAAGCAGGTAGGGTGTGGTTAGAGGAGGAGTGATGGCGCTCTCTGTCTGCCTCTTGGTGACCATATCCTGAAATCCTTTTCTTGAGCTCAGAGCAATGGAACCATCTGTCTGTGGACTGAGACCTCTGAAATTGTGAACCTGGATCACACTTTCCCCTATAAAATTGTTCTTAGGTCTTTTGGTCACAGGGTCAAAAAAGGAGACTAAAACACTGTGGGTACAAATAATCACCTTATAAGAAAACTGTGGCTTGTTTTATAATAGTAGACACATATAACAATTATGCAAAACCTTAAATTATAGATCCAACATTTCTGTGTTTATGTGATTGGGAACCATTTCTATTAAGTAGAAAAAAACGAATCCAAGAAACATTTAGAAAATACTAGAAATATCTGAATGCATAACTCCGTATTTAAAAATCAACAATAGCATGGTTAGTTGCAGTGGCTTTAGAATTAAGGTTTTAGGATTGGTTGACCATGATTATTTTCTTTCACAGTCACAGTTGAAAACTTTAAGAAACTTATTTAAACTGTGACCTTTACACTTTCTAAAAAGTTATCTTTACTTTGACAGTTATACAAATTATACCCAGGCATGGTGGCAGAGACCTGTAATTCCAGCTACTGGGGAGGCTGAGGCAGGACCTCAAGTACAAAATCAGCCTATGCAACTTACGGAGATTTAATTTAATATATTTGCCAACAATTGTAAGACATTTAAAATCATTGCTAACATTGAAATCTGGTATGATTTGGACAATGGTGACTTTTTAAAGTTGTGTGTTCTTTGCTTAAGATCTCATATTCTTAGCATATTTTAAAAAACAACATTGAATTCTAATAAATATATAAAAAGATTAATCATACATATACAAAACCGCAATAGTCAGATTTTTACAAAGTTACTCCTAGAGTTTCTGACATCTAATAGGTTTTTTAATTACGGCTTTTCTGATGCTATTTATTTTCAGGACTGGTGTTAGTAGAGCAATTGTTAATCTTGTAAATAAATGAATATATAAACAGACAACTCTTATCAGAACACTACGTTTCCTAAGGGCAGAATTCTCCGTATCTATCTTTTATCTCTAGCCTCTTTTCCCTTAGTTTTTCTAAATGATCTTTATATTCTGTCTTTCTACCATTTCTCTGACTTAAGCTTTACATTTCTTTTATTTTAGAGTTTACTTGGCTGTGATTTTTTTCTACCACTTTACAATGATTATCTTAATGCTCTCAAGGTTAGCAATTTTTAGTTCTATGTTTTTATGAGTCACCCTTTAGATGACACTAATGACACAGAAATAGAAAGAGGAGGAAACCACAATCAATGTGTGAACTGATAAGAAGGAAAGAGAACAGCTTCCATGAAAGGGAGACAGCTGTGAAATTCATCACATGGTTATGTTTACACATGTAAACATGTAACTTCACCTATTTATTTTGTTGTCCTTACTCAATGCTTCAAAAAATGCAGGAAGTTCCCTCTACTGGAATAACTCTGCTAGTCTCTCTTTATCCCTACACAAGTGCCCCTAACACTTGTAATTATCACTACTCTGTATCTTCAAGTGTCTCCTGGAGAACTTGGGCAATCCTCACACCCTGTCCCTGCATTTCCTACCCTATTCATTCTCATCTTCTCATAAAAGTTGCACAGAATAATTAAACATTATTGTCAAAACTGAATGATCCTCCTGCCTCAGCCTCCTGAATATCTGTCATTATAGGCATGGGCTACTGCAACAGGCTATTTATATCTTTTAAGTGTAAAATAGTATCAAAGTAGAGGAAATCTTGAAAAAGTGGGAAAGGTCACAGTTTAAGTAAGTCTCTTCCAGATTAAAACTGTGCTTGTAAAAGAGGTTAACATAACAGTGGTCAATAAATTCTTAAGTCTTAAAGTCTTAAGTCTTATTGAAATTAACCATGCTATTGTTTTATAAGTTGTAATTATCCAGTTATGCCCCCGGATATTTCTATAAAGGATTATGTGAGTCCAGGTGACACTATGACACAAAATGTGTGACCATATTCTAAAATTTCAATAGAGATTTCAAAAACTCCATATTTATATTCTATTACATATTTTAGCTGTCATATTATTGTTTCAAGTTATCCAATTTGACTATTATTCCATTTATGATTTTATATGTAATTTCTCTTCATATGCAATACGTTTTTATTTGAATACATTTTTAAAATATTTAATGTGTCTGCAAAGTATCTTGGGTTTATTTTGGTTCTTTAAAAAGGGATGTTTTGAGGTTCTAGAAGTGTGAATTATCTTTCATTCGTGTGCAGAATAATCACAATGTGAATTATCAGATTCTCCTTAATGCCTCCCAGTCATTTGCTGCTATTCACTGTGACTTTTATGCATTAAAAACACATTTCACGTGTCTTCAACCCTAAGTAAGGTTGAATGAAACTTACAGAATGAAAATTGCTTGTCTTTTTATTTTTTTAATTAAAAATGCATTATGCACATTATTTTTTCTTTGCTTTTTTCTTTTTTAATTTTTTATTAATTTTTTTATCTTTGCAGACTTCATTTTGATTCATTGTACACATATGGGGTACAAATTTCATTTCTATGGTTGTGCATGATGTACATTCATATCATTCTTGTTAATCACATATTTACATATGATAATGATGTCTGTCTCATTCCAAAATTTTTTATACACCCACCCCCACCCCCTCTTGTTTCCTTCTACATATTCTAATGATCCTTGATTCCTCTCTCACCCTCCCCTGAACCAGATTATATCATCATCCTCTTATCAGGGAAAACATTCAGCCCTGTTTCTTTGGGATTAATTTATTTCACTTAGCATAGTAATCTCCAATTCCATCCATTTATCTGCAAATGCCATAAGGTAATTCTTCTTTATGGCTGAGTAGTATTCCATTGTGTTTATATACCACATCTTCTTTATCCATTCATATGTTGAAGGGCATCTAGGTTGGTTCCACAGTCTAACTATTGTGAATTGAGCTGCTATAAATGTTGATGTGGCTGTGTTACTGTTGTGTGCTAATTTTAAGTCCTCTGGGTATAAACCAAGGAGTGTGATAACTGGGTCAAAAGGTGGGTCCATTCCTCTCCATACTGTTTTCTAGAGTGGTGTACCAATTTGCAACTCCACCAGCAATGTAAAAGTGTGCCTTTTTCCCTACAGATATGCCAACGTCTATTACTGTTTGTGTTTTTGAAAAAAGTCATTCTAATGAAATCTTAGAGTTGTTTTAATTTGCATTTCTCTAATTACTAGAGATGTTGAACACTTTTTCATATATTTATTGATCACCTGTTCATCCTCTTCTGTAAAGTGTCTGTCCAGATCCTTGACCCATTTATTGATTGGGTTCTTTGTATTTTTGGTGTAAAGTTTTGTAAGTTCTTTATAAAGTTTGGAGATTAGTGCTATATCTGAAGTGTGTGTGGTAAAGATTTTCTCCCACTCTGTAGGCTCTCTTTTTACATTATTGATTGTATCCTTTGCTAAGAAAAAGCTTTTTAGTTTGAGTCCATCCCATTTATTGATTCTTTCTTTGATTTCTTGTGCTTTGGAAGTCTTATTAAGGAAGTCTGATTCTAAGCCAACTTGATGAAGAGTCGGGCCTACTTTGTCTTCTATTTGGTGCAGGGTCTCTGGTCTAATTCCTAAGTCCTTGATCCATTTTTGAGTTGAATTTTATGCAGGGTGAGAAATATAGGTTTAATTTCATTTTACTATATATGGATTTCCAGTTTTCCCAGCACCATTTGTTGAACAGGCTATCTTTTCTCCATTGTATGTTTTTGGCTCCTTTGTTTATTATGAGGTAACTGTATTTTTGTGGGTTTGCCTCTGTGTCTTCTATTCTGTACCATTGGTCTGCCTCTCTATTTCGGTGCTGGTACCATGCTGTTTTTGTTACTATTGCTCTGTAGTGCAGTTTAAGGTCTGGAATTGTGATACCTCCTGCTTCACTCTTTCTGCTTAGGATTGTTTTGTCTATTTGAGGTCTCTTATTCTTCCAGATGAAGTTCATGATTTCCTTCTCTATTTCTATGAGGAATGTCATTGGAATTTTAATTGGAATTGCATTAAATCTGTATAGAGCCTTTGGTAGAATGGCCATTTTGACAATATTAATTCTGCCTATCCAAGAACATGGGAGATCTTTCCATCTTCTAAGGTTTTCTTCAATTTCTTTCTTTAGTGTTCTATAGTTTTCATTGTAGAGGTCTTTCACCTCTTTTGTTAGATTGATTTCCAAATATTTTATTTTTTTTTGAGGCTGTTGTGAATGGAGTAGTTTTCCTAATTTCTCTTTCAGAGGAGTCATCACTTATGAAAAGAAATGTGTTAGATTTATGCATATTGATTTTATATCAGGCCACTTTGCTGAATTCATTTATTAGTTCTAGAAGTTTTCTAGTAGAGTTTTTTGGGTCCTCTAAATATAGAATCATGTCATCAGCAAATAGTAACAGCTTGAGTTCTTCTTTTCCTGTTTGAATTCCTTTAATTTCTTTGGTCTATCTAATTGCTCTGGCTAGTGTTTCAAGCACAATGTTGAATAGAAGTGGTGAAAGAGGACATCCCTGTCTGGCTCCAGTTTTTAGAGGGAATGCTTTTAGTTTTTCTCCATTTCGAATGATGTTGGCCGTGGGCTTAACATAGATAGCCTTTACAATGTTGAAGTATGTTCCAACTATCCCTATTTTTTCTAGTGTTTTGAGCATGAAGGGGTGCTGTATTTTATCAAATGCTTTCTCAGCATCAATTGAAATAATCATATGTTTTTTAACTTTGAGTCTATTGATGTGATGAATTACATTTATTGATTTCTGGATATTGAACCAATCTTGCATCCCTGGGATAAACCCCACTTAATCATGGTGCACTATTTTTTTTAATATGTTTTTGTATACGATTTGCCAGAATTTTGTTAAGGATTTTGGCATCTATGTTCATCAGTGATATTGGTCTAAAGTTTTCTTTCTTTGATGCATCCTTGTCTGGTTTTGGTATCAGAGTGATACTAGCTTCATGGAGTAAGTTTGGAAGGGTTCCCTCTTTTTCTATTTCATGAAATACTTTGAGGAGTATTGGTATTAGTTCTTCTTTAAAGGTCTTTAAAGAATTCAGCTGAGAATCCATCTGGTCCTGGATTTTTCTTGGTTGGTAGGTTTTGATGGCTTCTTCTATTTCGGTTCTTGAAGTTGATTGGTTTAAGCTGTGTATGTCTTCCTGATTCAGTTTGGGAGGGTCATAAGTCTCTAAGAATTTGTCGATGTCTTCGACATTTTCTATTTTGTTGGAGTATATATTTTCAAAATAGCTTCTAATTATGTTATGCTATCATTGGACTCTGTCAAAACACCATCTTGGTTTGCTAGGGACACTTTCTTCCCCTGTTTTTTCATTTTAGTTTTGCATATTCCCTTCTCCCAGTGAAGAACTGAGGTTCTGCAGCTTACTCTCTGTAGGTTTACTATGACCCTGCGGACTCCAATGCCTTTCCTTTAAGGGGAAGGTGGATATCAGCAACACCAAATACCAACAATATGCATTCCTACATCAAACACTCCCTATAACAGCATTAACAATTTGAAGTTAACAAATAGGACAAGATCTGTTATTATCTATGTATACCCATTAGTTTGCAATGAGCTGGTCATTAGCATGAGAGAAGAAAGAGAGTCCAAGGAAACAGGTAGACTGAAGGAAAATAGGGTAAGAAGAGTAAAAAAATAGAAGGGAAACAGTGAGAAGAGAGAGAGAGAAGAAATAAAAAAAAAAAGAAATAAAAAGGTACAAATTACAAAAAAAATTTTTTCAAGGAGTCCCAGTCATTCACTACTGCAGCCTCCCAATATTCAGAATCTCTGTTTGAGTTCAGTGCTTGTCAATTGGTTTCCAGTTTCCAATAGTCTCTCAAAAAGCCGGTTGCCCTTCCCAGTGATGAAGGTCACACCCTCAGAGGTAGTTCAGAATGTTTACACCAGCCTCCAAATAAGCTGGGAAGCCGCAGTGCTGGTGGCCAGGGTACAGGCAGCCGAGTCTGCACAGGGTGCAGTGAGAGGTCACCAGTGTCCGCAGGTGGCTGGGGGTGGGAGTCAGTGCTTTGTCCTTTTAAATAACCATTTTTATAAGTTAGTGTTGAATGAACATGTGATAAAACTATGTATACACTGAAAATGACTTTTTAATCTCATGCTTTAAAAAGATTTATTTAGAATTGTGAATTGACATCATCTTAATCAATGGGATACAAATCTGCCATATATCTTTATAACACTCTTCTAAATTATTTTTAAGGCTGTGCTAATACTTTTGGTTGTGGTAAGTTGTGTTGTTCTGTTGTCTTCATTTTCATCTTGTGGTTTGTCCATTGTAATACATGGCCTTACATTTAAAAATTGTTAAGAAATATATGCCACAAATTGAGCAATTGTGGCCTTTTCTGTCATTAATCCTGGGTACAAATTGGCATAGCATAAAGACCTATAGACTAGAATGATGACTACAGAAATGAGATGAGTTCCTGCGAGCACTGTTTTCATTTTGCCTGTACTGTTCCTTTGGTTAAATGTTTTATCTGTGATTTCTTTAGTTTATTCAACATTTTCTTGGGTGAACTTGATTTGAACTAATTTTCGTAAATGGACTGGATTCTCTCTTACAATGTTAAAGTTTATGTAAAAGTTTGAAATTGATTTGAATAGAAAGAAAAGATTGTTTTAAAGTTGGATTTATATTTCTCTTTCATGTAGTCACAATAAAATGTGCTAGATTTGACTTCTCCTTTCCCTGCTCCCAATAAAGTCAACCCTTAGTGACATGAGCTGAAAAATTTGGAAATTGTGACAAATCACATGAGAAAAAGATGAAAACAATATCACAGATACACAGAAGCCTGCTTCCTGCAGTATCCACTGCAGTTTCTGAACATGGTTTTCATTTGTTTGATATTTTCTTTGAACCAAGTCTTGAGCAATTTGGCCTCTCGTTTTTTCTATCTGAGTTAGCCAATAGGATGTTATGCCTGAGAATTTTTAGTTACTTTGGAATGTAGAGCGTTTTTTCACCTTGTGATTCTGCAATGCAGTATTTTCAGCTTGTTCCATTCAGAAAACATTTCCAGCTATACAAGCCTTAAAGCAAAATGTGGACATTTCTTTCTGTGTCCCTTAAAGTTTTCCCCTGTCTTCCCTTCTTTAAAACAGAAGGATAAAGGTCTTTGGTCCAAACTTGCTGGCTTTATCATCAAACATCTCTGTATTCTCAATTTTTCCTTAGCTTGCTTTTGGAGGGAGGTGCTGAGGTTCATGCTAGGCACATGCTTTACCACTGATCTACATCCCCAGTCTCTATTTTTTTAGAGATAGAACTGAGATATTACCAAGAAAAGCCACAATGCCATATCACAGTGTTATAGTATTTTGACTTAAAAGGGAAAGGTATTTCAGTTTGGTGGGATGGTGATTGTACCTTGTTAAAAAGACTCCTTTAATTTTCTGATGTTTTCACCTAATAAGATGCAATATGGTGTATATTGTAATAAAACAAGTATTCACTATAAGCTATTTGGATTAAGAACAATTACACAGTTGTAAGCTGGTGATCAAAATGATAAGGCATTGAACTAATTTTTGCAACTATTTGTTTTTAAACAACTTAGAACATATCTAGGGTGAGTTGGAAGTCTTTGTGCATCCATGTTAGATGGGAGGTGTTGTCACAGTTGATTGAGCTGATGGTGAGTGTTGGGATGGCTTCTCTCTGTCTGTGTGCCCTGGATGAAGCTGGCAGTGCAGAGGCCTTGAGACCACACCTACCCATCTGTGTGGATATAACTTGTCCTCGCATTTCCTCATAAGGTCATGTGCTTAAAATATACCCATGTAGTGTCAAGATTATTCTGATCTTCATCTAAATGTTTTTAAACTGTATTTTTTGGTTTTTGGAGGGCAAGTCTTGATACCGTTCTAATTTGGAAAGTCATTTTTTGATGTACTTTTGTGTGTTCATAATGCAAAATACCTTAAAGTAATATGTCCTATTATAATTAAACTTGAAATTGTTAGATTCTGTCATATGTAGATAAAAAAGTTTTTGCCAAGAAATGTGTATTGCAAAATTTCCTGCTTATGTGTAGAGAGATACCCCTTTAACATAGGTAGCTTAACATAATATAGAAGATTGACTTTTCTGATACTGAAAAAGTCCGGTAGAAGTGAAAAGGAGGGAAAGAGAAATCTTTATCCTATAGTCTGGTCTAGATACAGATTGTTGAAGTGGGTGGATTCTGTTGAAATGGGAGCTTAGATGATATGGACACAAAACCTGTGATTCTCAAATATGTACTTAAAAGAAATCTGAGCTCTTGGAGAACAGGAAAGCTGTATCCATTTGTGACAATAAATGAATCAGAGATTTTCTTTTTTTAACCAAATATTTCATCACAGAGCATGAAAGAGGCTGGAAGCCATTTTGAATCTTACTATGACAATGCATTTTTATAAATGAAAAGAAAGCTATGGCAAGTACCTGAAAAATGTCTCCTTTTTCTAAGCAAAACTGTTTTCTTTCTGCTTGGCACAATATGAAAATTTAGAAGGTCACACATTATATCACAAGAAATGACCATGTAACTAAAAATAGTTTTAAGGAAACCAGCTACCCAGGTCAGCCCTCTTGCTGTTGAAAAAAATCACATGCCAAAAGGCAAAATCATTGGTGTATAGGAAATAAAACACAAAGTATACATTATATTTTCTGAGCCAGTATTATTGAAATGGGATAAAGGTTACTAAAAAACAGGTTTATGTAATGTCTCTGCTAGTGCCATAGATCTATCTGATAGTGCTTTCAAGAACACCAATTTTAATTACTGTACATGTCACATGGTATATGAGAGATATTGTTTTATAAATGATTCAAAATAATATTTTTTGATTTAAATATTAATTGTGTTTCATTGAATGTGAAGTGTTAATTTGAAAGTGCAATCACACTACCAGCAATTAGACAGTTTTGTTGAATACGCTAATAAGGAACAATAGCCAGTTCCATAAATAACTTTAAAATTCTAAAGGTACAATAGTAATCAAAATTTGGTTTCTTTTAATACTTTTTTAATTCTGTAAAGAATGTATTTTATAAAATCCCTTTTATTGATCAATGACAACATGGCAAATTGTGTTGTCGCTGTTCCTGAAAGGTGATCCAAATGCTATATTCAGAGATGATGAAAAATTCGAACAGAATTTTGTAATAGTATACATGTTGGGTTAAAGAAATTTCATAGTCAGTGGAGTGCCATGAAATTAATGCCTGCAATCCAGATTGCTATAATTTATATTTCTTTCTGTATTTTTCAAATCAGGTGTGTACCATTTGTACTGAGAACACCACAGAATGAACTATCCAAATTCCATTGATTTTAATAAATGTTTCGGTTTGGAAATAAATTATAGTAATTTCTTGCACATTTTTGGAAATTAATTGTATAAGAGTTCATGCATCTGCTCCTAGATTCAGTGGGTAAATAAAACTTTTGCTCATAAAATCAAAAAGATAAAACAAAAAATTTAATAAATTTAAAGATCTAGTTGACTTTTATTAGGAATTATGACCATTTCAAATATTGCTTAGTGGAGATGTGTCCATAGTGTAATTTAAGCCATAGATTTGAAGTTAGGTGAAATATAAAAACCAATGAGTGTTTGAAGAATATTTTGATTCAGTCTTCCTGAAATGGCAAATTATATAACTTTTATTAAAGATTTTTTTGAATTATGTGAATAATTATATTTTGAAAACATGTTAAAATTTGCACAGAACTAGCAAGATGAACCATGTGAGACTTTGATTCAGGTGAGTATGTATACTGAACAAATACTAGTTTTCTTTCTAAATAATGATAAATACCATGGAAACTTCCTTGAGACTAAAATTTTGATATTCATTTATCATTTGTTAAGTAATCAATGTTTTATAGTGTTTTCAGATCATATTTCTTTTAAAATTATCAAAATCATTTAGAATAAAGAGTAAAGAAAGTTATAATAAATAAAACCAATATGAAATTAGGATAGTGCCTTACCAAAGTTTTCTGCTATCAAATTTTGTGTCAACTAGGCATATATTTGTCAAAGTTAATTAAAAAAAATATGTTTGTAATGACAGAAGGAAACTGTGAAGAGGAGGTATTAATAAAGGAATCTTTTCTCTTTTGACATTAATCTTGTTACTCTTTGTTTTTGCATCCTCAAATCTACAGATTATTAGTATCCCTGTGCTCCTCAAACATTATCACTCAGATATTATACAGCTCTCTCCATTTTTGTCACCATCTAGGGTTGGTAAAATGTGTTTTTATAGGTCAATTTAATTACAAAATCAAAAGTCTTTATTTGTACAAATTTGTCCCTCAATACTTTAAACTCAACATTCCATAGTCAAGTGAGTTTCTCTTTGTTTATTTTCTTATTTTTCACCAATGATTATGGTATCATTGTTTCTTAGTTTCTTAGACACTTGACTTGCCTTTAGAAAATTGTTTATTAAATTTAAATTTTCTCTTAGGCAGAGTACTCTTATTAATTTCTCCATGTTTGCTTATGCCTTTTTATACTAGTTAAAATAGGATTTATTTTTTTAAAAATCACTTGATTACCAAGACTTATGTATTTTTTGTCTCTGTTAGAATTGCCCTGTATCTCCTAATTTATACTTCCATGTGTTTCTAAACTTTAAAATGATAGCTAACATCTAACTTGAACCTTGATGTCAAGGACTGTGCCTTATGTTTGCATTAACATTTTAGATAAGAGCATATTTTATTAAATTTTAGAAAACACTAAGTGTCATTAACCTCCTAATGTATTTCTGTGTAGTAAATTTCTAAAATATCATGAAAACCCTATAATTGCTTAAATACTAAAATAATTTTCATTTTATGGATGAAAGTCTTTAAACAAATTTGCTTAACTTGATCAAAGTCACATGCTAATGAAAGTCATAGCTGGGATTTACACAGAGCCAATAATGACCCTGTACCTGTCCTAAAACCACTAACCTCTATTACCTCTTTAGTGATTTCTGTTTGTTACCAATTTCTTCAGACAGATGTCCAAACAACACTGGTTATTTTATCAGGGAAAGGCTATCATTAGTTCTGTTTTAAGTAGGGAACTAGAAAGCTCATTTTAGAAATTGTGTAATGAATAATAGTGATATAAATCTAACCACAGTTCCCAATTAGTTCTTTCATTACTATGTTAGGAGCACAGTGATACTAGTAATTGATAAAAACAATGCAAATATGCCTTGAACTTGCTAATTTAATCTTTTCCTATGAAACTAGTGGCATACGAGCTGAAGTAAAAAGTCAATGGATGATAAGCAATTGCAATGTAAATTGTACACTGACTCTGTGTCCTAAAATAGTTTCTGAAAGAAAAAGAAAAATCATTTCTTCCACGAATTCTTTGTTATCTATTGGTTGACAACATCATAAAAAGTTTTGACATTTATTATCTCTTGGACTACTTGTCTTGCAGTTCCTGTAAAGAACCATGGGGAAAAAAGCAAGGGAAGAAACAATGGAACTAATTTTAACCACAGAAAGGGATATATAATTTATTGTGTCAGTTGAGATGCTTATAAATCTTTGCCAAAGGCTAGGGGATATAAACAATACTAAACTTTGAAAGTTTAAAAGTGAGTAACTCAGGACAGAAGGATTTATCACACATCGTATGGAATAATGAGTGTTCCGTAGTGTTCTTCCAGAGAGGAGGAGCCTTGTACACAAATACACAAGGCTGTAGAATTCCCTGATTTCTCACCCCCCGCCAAAAATAAGAAAACTGGTGGTATATGCAACCAAAGAAAGAAGTGGCAAAAAATTTTAAATACTCTACTACTAATTCCAATTGGAGCTAAATTTTCTCTCATGGTTTTTTCAGTAAGAGAAAAGATTAGCCTTGCCAAAAATTTAGATGGAAAAATGGGGTAAGTTAGTAGGTCATTTATATTTATCTTTCATAACTGTTATGTTAAATATTTTGAAAACTATCGAAACAAAATGACTGTTCTAGAAACTTTCTAGGAACTTGAAAGTTTCATTAATATCTTTCTGCTAGTTGGTAGTGATATCACCTTTTTTGACACTACATATAAATTTGAAGATTGAGATAAGCTAACAAAAATTTTAGTGTGACCAGTGATGCTCTGGTCAGTGAAGAAGTCTAAACAATTTTGCCTACTGAACACAAAGAAACCAAATTACAGTCTTCCTTTTCCTCTTCCCCAGCTGGTCAAAGCAAAAGACATCCATTAGTGAGCTGCATCTTCAGTGAACATCAAACTCTTTCAGGAAAAAAAAATGTTTTCAGGAATTATATTTTATTAATTTAAAATTAAATAGAGTTTCCAATTTCCCATTCTTCATTTGGCATACTTCATACATCCTTTATAAAATGGATATCACATAATGTTAATTTTTCTTCCATTTTATTTTTTTTTAATTTTTTTAATTTTTTGGAACCAGGGGTTGAACTCAGGGACACTCGGCCACTGAGCCACATCCCCAGCCCTATTTTGTATTTTATTTAGAGACAGGGTCTCACTGAGTTGCTTAGGGCCTCGCTAAGTTGCTGAGGCTGACTTTGAACTCACGATCCTCCTGACTCAGCCTCCCAAGTAGCTTGGATTACAGGCGTGCGCCTTTTCTTCTATTTTATAAAAGAGGAGTATCATAATTTTGGCACTCAGTAACTGCAATTTTCCAAATTTTATTTTATCTTATTTTATATTCAACTGGACCTTGTCTCATGGAATCTATTTTAAAATATTGGTCATATTTATATTACTATGAAATGTTATAGTACTTTATGTATATATATGTATTTATATTGTATTGCAATATAAATCAGCATTCATTTAAATGTGAAGAATTCTATTATGTGATTATTTTATATTTGTTTATGTTTTTCCTTTTTTGCAGACACATGCACAAAAATAGCATTCTAGAATAAATTACTAAGGTATTGACAAAATTGTAAATTTATTATTTTATATTAGTATTAATGTTACTCTGTATGGTCATTGGACACAGGTTTTCTCTTGATTCTTGTAGGCAGTTGTCAGAATATTTAAAACTTATCATTGCTTAAGCATATTTCCAAGTAGTTCAAGAACTCTCTCATAGTAATGAAAAAATGTGTAAATTTAAAACAAGAAATTCTGCGGAAAATAGTTTCCTAACCTACAAATTCCAGAGAAAGCAATGATTTATAGCGCCAAGTTGCAAAACCTAAATATGTGTCATCCACCAGTATAATACCAAGGTCTGTAAATTTGGTGAAATAATATTCTTGAGACAAAATTGTATTTTAAATCTATCCCACTTTTCTAGGTATTATATAATGTTAATCATCATATAACAATACATTGTTCCAAACGTGGTTTCTTATGGTACCTCACTAATGTTTTCTATTTTGAAATTTGCATAATGACATAGAAGCATAATGAAATAATTTTGTCTCTAAGCCTACTTGATTATTTCACTAAAAGGCCCTTGCTCTGAGTGCATCCTTTAAATTTCTTAAACCTATGTTTTCTTTGTGGCTTCCATATAACTACAACATAAACCCCTTGCACATATTAGTTTCCCAAGCTCTATTTGGCATTGAAAATAGACTATTCTTTCTGTGTCTACTTTAAAATACTGGTCAAATTTATATTGCTTACTGTCATTGAATGCTCATATATGTGTTGAAAATTCTATTTACCTGTTTGATATATGATTGTTTGCTAAATTGTAGGAGAACAAACTGTTAGGAAGGGATGGCCATTTGCCTGTCAAGGTTCATGTAATAAAACTGTCATAACTAATAATAATTCTTGAACTGCATGAAGGGTGATTCTGTCTATATATGGTTTGTTTCTCATTATGGTGTAACATTAAGCTGCATGCTGCTATACAATGTCAGGTTTATTTTGATTCATCTTTCATAATGTGCTGATGTTTCCCAAACCTGCTATTATGGAATAATGTTTTATAATTCCCATCCTCTAGATTGTTGAGTTAGCATCTTTGAATTTGAGCAAACACTTAACGTTACAGATACACCAAATATAAAAAGAGATATTCTATTTATAGCAAAATCATTTCTTATGTATTTTTTAATATGCAGCAATATGATGATGACATTTTAAATTTAATGGGAAGTAGATATCTGGATAGCATTGAAAATGGTTCATTCTATTTCCAAAAGGAATGCTCTCAATAATTAGAATCCTAAAACAACACAGTAGCAAAAGCATTGTTAAAAAGTTAAAGGCAGTGCCTCAAGGTTTAATAAACATGTTTGTTTGTTTGCTTTCTTGCTTGCTTGCTTTTGGCAGCTACAGTTTCTAAATGTAATTGCATTTCTTACTGGGGTGATGGGAATATTTTATGTATGATGAACAGTATAAAAAAAAGGGGAGATTAGAGGCATGGCTTGAAGCAGTGCTAGGCCTCTCTTGTCATTCCCTCCTGAGATTTTTCTCCTTACATTATTTTCAGAAAGAAATGGAATGCATTGGTTTGGATTTCAATATAGTAAAATAAACACAAGCACATGGACTCTTGAGAAACTTCATTGATAATACATTTTTATTTAAAGAAAATGTAAATCATTTCTTCTTATGTATTTTTTCATTTACATAGTTGGTTTAAAAATTATGTAATTTTTCACATTTCCTAAAACAGGTCATATTTAAAGTTACATAGATTCTGAAATTTTAAATGTTGTGAAAATACACTTGATCTCACTGTTAAATTCAGATGTGCTAAACTGTAACACACTATTTGCTATTATCCCCAAAGTTAACAGTATATTAAAATACCTGATTTTCATGGATGTTTTTTAAATACAATTTGCACATACGGTCTTAATAAAGTATCCCATTTAATACATGTTGATTTTTTTTGTGAGATAATAACAGCTTAAATTTTTACTATAATAAAATAAAGTGTATAGTAGATATCACAATGAATTCCACCATTATGCACCAATAAAAATGTGGGAAAAAAGAAATATAAATGCTTAAAAGGAATAAAATATTATTCCCCTACTATTAACATAGTGTTTATTGTTCTCCAAGAACTTCTCATGTTATTCTGAGGTGATATTTTCACTTATCAGCTTTCCCCATTATTATACTTCAATTTCCTGAAGAATGTATTATTCATCTTTATTTGCTACGTAATAAGGGATATTTATTTTAAAAATACAACTCATTCGCCCATCTATTGATTGGGTTATTTGTTTTCTTTGTTGATAAGTTTTTGAGTTCTTTGTATATTCTGTACATTAATGCTCTATCTGAGGTGCAGGTGGCAAAGATTTGCCCCTATTCTGCAGGTTCTCTCTTCACGTTCTTTATTGTTTCCTTTGCTGTGAAGTTTTTTAGTTTAATACCATCCCATTTATTGCCTCTTGATTTTACTTCTTGCAGTTTAGGAGTCTTGTTGAGGAAGTCAGTTCCCCAACTGACATGATGGAGAGTTTGGACTCCATTTTCATCTGGTAGGCGCGGGCCTTCTGGTCTAATGCCTATGTCTGAGATCCACTTTGAGTTGAGTTTTGAGGAAGGTAAGAGAGAGGGGTTAAATTTCATTCTACTACATATGGATTTTTCAGTTTTCCCTGCATAATTTGTGGAAGAAGCTATCTTTCCTCCAATGTATGTTTACGGCATTTTTGTCTAGTGTGAGAGACTGTATTTATGTGGGTTGACTGTGTGTCTTCTATCCCATTGCTTTTCATGTCTTTTTTGGTGCCAATATCATGCTGTTTTTGTTACTGTAGGTCTGTAGTATAATTTAAGATCTGGAATTGTGATGCCTCCTGCTTCACTTTTCTCACTAAGAATTGCTTTAGCTATTCTGGGCCTCTTATTTTTCCAAATGAAATTCATGACTCTTTTTTCTATTACTATGTTGAACTTCATTGAATTTTAGTAGGAGTAGCATGAAATCTGTATTGCACTTTTGATAGTATGGCAATTTAGACAATATTAATTCTGCCTATCCAAGAGCACAGGACATTTCTTCATCTTCTAAATTCTTCTTTAATTTTTTTCTTTAGAGTTCTGTAGTTTTCATTGTAGAGGTCTTTCACCTCCTTTATTTATTTATTTATTTTTTTGGTACCAGGGATTGAACTCAGGGGCACTCAACCACTGCACCATATCCCCAGCCCTATTTTGTATTTTATTTAGAGATAAGGTCTCACTGAGCTGCTTAGCACCTAGCCCTTGCTGAGGCTGGCTTTGAATTTGCTATCCTCCTATCTTAGTCTCTCGAGCTGCTGGAATTATAGGTGTGTGCCACCAGGCCTGACAGTCTTTCACCTCTTTTGTTAGTTTGGTCACAAGTTTTGTTTTGTATTTTTTGAGGCTGTTGTGAATGGGATAGGTTTCCTAATTTCTCTTACAGCTGATTCATCATTGATGTAGAAGAATACAATTGATTTATAGATGTTAATTTTGTACCTGCTATTTGCTGAATTTATTTATGGGTTCTAGAATGTTTCTGGTATAGTGTTTTGGGTCTTCTAAATATAACATCATGTCATTGGCAAATAGACAGAGTTTGAGGAACTGAACAGACACTTCACAGAAGAAGAAATATGAATTGTCAAAAAATATATGAAAATTGTTCAACATCTCTAGCAATTAGGGAATTGCAAATTAAAACTACACTGAGATACCATCTCATTTTAGTCAGAATAACAATTATAAAGAACAGAAGTAAAAAGAAATGTTGGCAAGGATGTGAGGGAAAAGGTACACTCATACATTGCTGGTGGGACTGGAAATTGGTGCAACCACTTTGGAAAGCAGTGTGGAGATTCCTCAGAAAACTTGGAATGGAACCACCATTTGACCCAGTTATTCCACTCCTCAATGTATACCCCAAAGAATTAAAATCAACATACTTCAATGATGAAGCCTCATCAATGTTTATAGCAGCTCAATTCACAATAGCTAAGCTTCAACAGATGAAAGGATTAATAAAATATGATACACACAATGGAATATTACTCAGCCATAAAGAAGAGTGAAATTATGGCATTTGCTAGTAAATGGATGGAACTGGAGCCTATTATACTAAGTGAAATAAACCAATCCCCCAAAATCAAATATTCTCTGTGATATGTGGACTCAAAATAAGGGGGAAATAGAAAAATATACATGCTAACACAAAATAAGGGGGGAAAGGGGGAAGAATATAAATTCATTGGATTGGGCAAAGGGCAGTGAAGGGAAGGGAGGAGGGAATGGGAATAGGAAAGATATTAGAAGAATGAACTGGACATAAATTTCCTATGTTCATATATGAATACACCACCAGTGAAACTCCACATCATGTACAACTGCAAAAATGGGATCCTAATTAGAATAAATTACAATCTATGTGTGTATAATATGTCAAAATACACCCTACTGTCATGTATATCTAAAAAGAACAAATAAAAACATAAAATTACAATTCATTTATATATATATATTTTTTTACATATAAATTTAAAAATTTATGATTTAAAAGTGAAACAAATTAGACAGTTTCTAGAGATTATTTTGGCATCTGTATCTTGACATAAGCTGTCTTGAAGACAAGAGAATATTTGACTCATATAATTTGCAAATACATAAACACATGGATCAGCTTTTGTGTGGTGGGTATGAATTTGAGTTTGTATGTGCATGAGCTCATGCAAGATCATACAATAGCTTTAGGAAAATGTAATGTAGAGGTATTTTTCAAATGGATTAAGTTTCTTTACTCCTAAAGTCTTCACGTTTTTCTTGAACTCTGAAGGTAAAAATGGTAACATTAAACATTTGTGGTATATAGTTTGTGAAAAACAGAGGTAATACCCAGAAGTATTTTCTTCTTTGTTTTTTCTTTGTCATTAGCTAAGTATCTAAAGAACATGTAGATATTCAGATCACAAAAATATACTTCTCATTTGCTTACAGCATAAATGTCTAATAGTAATATTAAAACACTGAGAAAAGTTGTTACTTAAACATCTTCAGGTATTTTCACCATTCATTACTAAGCAAAGCATGTAGTAAATCAATTTTGAGTGTATTATATGCTACAAATGCAGTCTTTTTTTTTTTTTTTTTTTTGAGGGGAGTTACCAGGGTTTGAACTCAGGGGCACTTGAACACTGAACCACATCCCCAGCCCTATTTTGTATTTTACTTAGAGACAGGGTCTCACTGCGTGGCTTAGCACCTTGCTTTGCTGAGGCTGGCTCTGAACTCTTGATCCTCCTGCTTCAGCCTTTCAAAATGCTACAATAGCTACAAATGTACTCTTAATTTTGAATTGCACAAGAAGTTTTTTCATTCTCTTCTCTGTTTAGTTTTTACTTGTAAATTAGCAGTATAATTATAGATGAAAATATATTTTAAGGAAATCATTTAATTTTCTGAAAGATGGTCATGTTATTATTGAATGGTTATATTATATTCAATATTCATCATATTCATTATGATGAATGTTTATTAAATTTTCCTATATCTAGATTCTAAAATTCATCCTTCTAATAATTTATACTGCTGAACCTCCCCAAAATATATTCTAGAAATTTATTCTCAATCAATATTTTATAAAATAATGTTCTAAGCCTGGGATAATTCTGAATTTATTTTATTTTATTTTTTTTTTGTTTAAGTGACTCAACCCAGGGGCCCTAACCCCTTTGGCCCATCCCCTTCCCCTTTTATTTTTTTTTTTTTTTTATTTGGAGGAAGTTTCTTGCTAATTTGCGTAGGGTCTTGCTAAAGTGCTTTAGGCTGGCTTTCAACTCACTCTCTTCCTGCCTCAGCCTCCTTGGCTGCTGGGATTACAGAAGTGTGCCCCCATGCCTAGGATATTCAGAGATCTTATTGAAAATGTAATATTTTGAACTCTTTATGTTTTTATTGTTGTGTTCTTACTGATTGGTAATACTACTTTATAAGAATTTTGTTCACTCTAATTGGAAAATAATCATTTTGAATACATACTTTTTTGTTGTTGTTATTAATTTGTTCATTTGTTTGGGGGTGCTGTATATTGAATTCAGGGGCACTATACTGTGAATTATATTCCCAACAATTTTTTATGTTTCATTTTGTGTCAGGGTCTTGCTAAATTGTACAGGCTAGCCTCGAACTTGCAATCCTACTGTTTCAGCCCCCTGAGCCACTGGGAACATAGGAGTACAGCAACCAAACTGGATTTTTTAACTCACACACACACACACACACACACACACATATTTGTGAGCAAGGAATATTAAAATATTAACTTCTAAAATAAGAATTGTAATATTTTTTACTAATTTTTAAATTCTTCTCTAACAGAGTTTAATGCAAACACACTGAAGATCGATTTCTCTTTCAGACAGCCCTATTTCTCTTTACTGAAAATAGAGATTCATGAGTCATCTATATATTCCCACACATTGCACTGGTTTCTAAGAAACTAAGAGAACAAGTCTCATCAGCTGACCTGAACCATCACCATGAATTTAAACTTCTGATCTATATGGCACTATAACAATGGGAAAGGAGATAAAAAGTTAAGGGACTGTAATGCCAGTACATTCTCAAAATTCTTTAAGTTCCATTCTTTTCAAAAGAGATTTTCTCCTAAAATTCCCCGGGATATTAATTCCATTTTTGTTTCTATAATTCAACATACAGCCTTAAAAAACCCTCAGACTTACATTAGTGCAAAAGCATGAGGAAAAGTGCCCAAATTCATTATGTCCATATAGATTTAATTTCACAGACATTTTGAAAAGCATTAACATTCTCCAAAACTGAACACGTCATAAAAACAAGTCAGAAATCAAAATAAAAACTCATCTATAATTCCCTTAATTCCCTTTTTCCTTTTCCTTTCTTTCTTTTTTTTGTTAAATTTTGTTTTACAAATTTTACTACATGATATTCTTCCTAGAATTTCTCTCAAGGTGTAGTAAGTAAGAATTTTTAAAATTGATAAAATTTGTCCAATTTTACACAGGAAATTTCTCTGATCATTTAGGCCAATCCTCCTGGAAGTATGTCAGACTGGAGGAGATTATTTTTGTTATTGTTGATGTTATTTTTTTGTTGTTGCTGTTTCTTTTTTAAGGTAAGATGTGACCAAATTTCATTTACTTCCTTAGAGACAAATCAATTTCCCATTAAAAAATATACTCAATATTTAAAAATTTAAGACATAAAATGTTGACAATGAATTTTTGGCATTGAGAATATTTTAAAATTATATTTTTGTTAAATACATTTTATCTTTACAATTAGTTAACATGGCAGACATTTTATATTAAGTATAATAGAGTTTGTTTAAATATGTGTTATCTTTGTACTTTGTGGAATTAGTTTTCTGTTGTTGTATGCTCAGCTTCTTAAAACAACAGAAATGTATTATCTCTCAGTTGTATAAAACTTGGGTCTGAGTGGGCTTGCCTAGATTCTTTGCCCCAGTCTCAGAAGACTGAAATGTGTTACTGGCTTTTTTCTAGAGGTTCTAGAAGAATCTGCTTCCAATGTCTCATTGAGTAATTTGCCAGAAGCCACTATGAACCATGACAGGCTTCCTGCATTTCCTTAGTGTTGTTACCCTCACCATCTTCAAATCAACAGCCCTGTATCCAGTCTCTGGGCTTTCAGTCTAACTTCGACCACGTCTCTTTTGACTCTAACTGGTGGGTCATGTAGATTGGGCCCACAAAACTAATCCAGAATAATCTATTTTTTATTACATTTTCAATAAACCTTTTAGCATGGCGTGTACCATATTTTAGGTCTAATGATTACAAAGTGGGCATCTTTTAAGGGCCATTATTTGGCTTACTACATATCTTGAGTATTTTTATGTCTTTTTAATATCCTAACATTCAGTTCATTACACTGTAATATTTCTATACATGTCTGCATCAACTTTTGAATAAGAACACAGTAAAAAGGCTCTTTATCCTTAAAATCGTCTAGATTCTATTGTGCATTTAATTTCAAATGTAAAATGAAAAAGTGCTTAGCCTTGCTTTTGTCATTGCCACCTCAAAGTCAAATGTCATGATTTTGACATTTAACTATGTACTAGTTAACTATGTAACTATGAGTTAACTATGTACACTGATTTCCAAGAAGTGTTAATTTTTAATACAGAAGGATATTTGTTTCCAATCCAGATATTTTAGACACAGAGTGATTTATTTAGCCAAAGTTTAGGTGAAATATTAACATTCACTTAAGATATTATATCAACAACAATAAAATTTCCTTGATGAAAAAATAATCACTGAAATCCTCTCAGCTCGAGCATCTTCATCTGAGAAGGGCAATCTTATTATCAAAGCTGCATGGCTCCCCCAATATTTATATACTATTTATCTTTGTTTACCTATTTATCCATTTGTCCCTTTTGAAATAGGGTTTGCATTCTGTAATTCCTTTTTTGAGGATGACTCAGAAAACAGCTTATTTCACTAACTTCTCCAGTAGGAATAGTACCATCTGCCTTGATGGCTGCATAACCTTTTCACTGATGCACTCATACCATATTTGAGTTGTTTGTGTCTCTTTACACTATGAGTTCTTTGAAGTGATGGAATGTGTATTTCATTTCATTATTCGTGAACCAGAAAAACACCAGTTTTAAACATCAGTAATAATCATTCTATCAATATTTGGGTAACATTGGTCTGAGACAAAGAACAAAATAGCTATGTCTTAGTCTTTGGATAGGAACAATTACTCACTACTCAATTGGTAGTGAGACAATTCACTCTTTATCCTTAGAATCATCTAGAATCCACTGTGTATTTCATTTCACATTTAAACTGAATAGTGCCTAGCACTACTTTTGTTATTGGTACTCCAGAGTCAAATCTCACAATTTTGGAATGAATTAAGTAAGTATATACATTGTTTTCTAAGCATCTTTAATTTTACTCTAGCTTAAGAATTGTATGCTAATTTTTCTTTTTCTTAAGGGTTTTAAAATCTGTATTGATTATCTACACATACGAATTTCCAACTGAATCTTCTGTTAAAGCTGATTTTTAAAATGACCAAGTGCAGGAGATTTTACAATCATCCCAACTATACTTATTGCAGTAGTGAGAAAGATAACAAGGAATTGGTTCACTGGATTGTGGAGATTTAAAGACTCCAAACTGATGGACCAGGCCACCAGACTGGAGACTTAGGGGAGAATTGCAGTTTGAATTCAAAGACTGTCTCATGAGAAAGACTGTCTTCTTCTGAGAAAGAAGGAATTCTGGTTTTTATCAATTCTTTCTTGGTCTTTATCAGTAACAATCTTTGAATGACCAGATGAGTCCCAACCACCTTACAGACTGTAATCTGATTTATTCAAAACCCACCTATTTGTGATTTCCTCTAATCCCCAAAGTATCTTCACAGAAATATCTGTAATAGTGTTTGACCACATTAGTTATATAACTTGATCTCTTATTAAAAGGAATGTGATTGCTTATTCTATCTACTTTACCCAGAGTCAGTGTCTACAGGAATCTTATTTGAAAATATTAAAATGAAAAATGAGACAGTACACTAATTCAAATGTAAAACACTGCCCTTCTGTCAATCATTCACATGGTGAGAAAACAAAGCTATCACAATATTTTTTCTGCAATAAGTTGAAATTGTGTTCATATTCTGATTCAGTTTTTCCTTTCCTCAAAGTATAGTTTTGTGCAACATTCATAATATACAATATAAAATAACTCAATCTTGTTTCTATGCCATAGTAGAAGCTTAATTTCTTTGTGTATTAAAAATTTTTTAAAGATACTAGGTATTCATTAAGTAATACTAAATATTTCAAAATTTCTCTTGAGTAGTGCCTTAGTTATTTTAGAAATCATATCAGAAAAAAACATATCATATCAGAAATCATATCAGAAAAATTTTAAGAATTTGCTTCTACTTAATTTTCTGAGTAGTCATTTTGCTTTCAACTATGCTATCATTCTTTGCATGTAAATGTCATTATTATCTCCATATATCTTCAATAAAGAGATTTGCTTGTGGAATTAAATTTGCCTTCCAGAAATGTTAGGATTTTATCTTATTGGGCCCACTATTGTATGTCTCGTCAAACTTCCCATCACAATATGATACGACCTTTAGGATCTACCATATCTGTGGTTTCACTTTATGCAGTTTTAATTAGCTCTGTGTGAAAATATTGAGGAAAGTTCCAGAAATTAATGATTCATAAGTTTTAAGTTGCATATCATTCTGAGTAGTGTGATGGAATCTCAATTCCTCTCTGTCTCTGACAAATCACCATTTTGGCCAATATTTCCACACCGTATAAATCACCCTGCTGTTCATTATCTCACTTAATGAGAGTATTTCTTACAATATCATAGTTCTTGTGTTATCATAGTTCCTGGGTTTGAATAACTCTTATTTGACTTAATAATAATTAAAAATATAAGAGTAGTGATGCAATGGAGACAACGGGGTATAAAACATACCTTTTGGTGATGTGGCCACATACTATTTTCAGAAGAAATGGGAGATCCTTCATGTGGCTCAGAGATTGGACAATGTTGCACTGTGGCTTCTTGCATTGTTGACATAAAATGGAGAATGAGGAGACCTCTTTCTGAACTGGATTTTTTTGTAAGTATTGTCTAAGCAGAGGCAGGGTCCCAAAGGGCCATTCTTTCAAGATACATGTTCTGGTTTGGAAGTTATTTTTCACCCCTTAAGCATCAGGGAACACACCCCAGGCAGAAACCAAAGGAGTGAGCACACTGGAGAGTTTAAAGGTCAACACAATTTTTACCCGCTTAGTAAACAACACAATGGAAGGAAGAGAAATACTTCAGAAGGAATAAGGGCAAGGTCTCCAGTTTGTGAAGACATCAGAGACTATATGTGAGATGTCTTTCAAGTGAAGGGAGATTGGGAGGAACTTGCAGACCAGTGCTTCAGTGCTATCTGGTTCTGTATGCAAAAGCCAAACAGAAACATCCAGTGCAGGAATAACTTTTATATTGGGGGAAAAGGACTAAAAGTTGAATGAAAGGGAAAACAATCAGCTGCCACTGCGCATTTTTCTTTAGTTGCAAATCTACACTGGAGAAAACCATGGTGTGTAAAACCAATGTTGGAGATGCTTGTGCTACATCTCTAAGCTCATATACTACCAGAAAATTCTCAGAGGATAAAAGCTTTAGAAGGGCAGGAATGTATTGTCTTATTATTCAATAAAATGACTCAAACTAGAGAAGATCTCTAAGAGTGTCTTTGAGAGGCACTCAGCCGGAATTTCGATTTCATTTGCACTGGCAGGTTTCCCAATCAGTGTCAGCTATGTGAGAAACTTTCAGGAGTTATGATATACTTTATCATCTTCTCAGGGCCTTGTCAGAATTATGTCAATACCAGGGTCTATGGTAAAATCATTTCATATCTACCAGGTCACAGGGTTGCTAGTTAGTGTGTGCATCACTCATAATTTTCCATAGAAACAACACTAGTAGGATCTATAAATAGAGATGAATATAGAAGGGTATTATCATGAAGGATTTGCTCATGTGACTTTAGAAGAAGTGATCTGCTAGCTTCCATCAACAATCTGGAGATGTAGGAAAGCAAGGGGGATAATTCTAGTTCAAACCCAAAGTCTTAAGAACTAGCAGAGTCGATTGTGCAATTCAGCTACAAATATAAATGTTCAAGAACCAGAAGTGTCAGAATTTGAGTGCAGAAGAGATGTATGCCCTGTTGAAATTGAGAACAAATTTACCCTTCCTCTGGTTTTTTTATTCTGTGTGGACTCTCAGTAGATCAGATGCCTGCTCTGTTATTTACTCAGTCTGCTGATTCAAATGCTAATCTCTTATGTCTGTATTCATTTTCAAAGACATACCCTGAAATGATACTTTAGGAGTGAACTGGGCATTTTTTAACCCACACACATCAGAATTACCATAACCTCAACCACTTCAAGCTGCTGGGAAGACAGATTTCTGTTTCCTCTGGTGACTAGTGGTATCATGAAGATTCTGAGTTCATTGGTGGGTCTCATTCCTTCTCACTGTTAGGACATGAACATGACTAAGGCCCTTTCAAGAGGACTTTAGCTGGGATCCACTTGTGACTTAGATAATCTTTGTCTTTTTCAGGAACTATCTCAGTCTAGGTGTGTAAAATAATAAACGTCACATTTTTAAGACAATAAAAAAAAACAGTATGGAAAACAAATATCTTCTTTGGCATTTTGAGATTGTAATTACTATTTTCCTTTTTTTTCTTTTTCTCTACCAGTTGCTCTGTGTTGAATACCATGGTTGGTCTTGTGCATTTGCTATTTAGTTTTATTCAAAATCTCAAAGTCATTAAGTTTTAGCTAGGAGCTATGCTTTATATTACACTTGAAACTTCAGGCACCATTTCCAAAACTCACCAAAAATGTTTGCAAATGTGAGTAGTAAACAACTAGGAAGTCTTTCAGCTCAGTCTAATTTCCAATCTGAATAAAATGAACGAAAGATACTTTCTTTTTCACATTATATATATAAAATGTTCTACATTTGATTCTTTTCGGTTAGGACAGAATTTCTCTTACTGCACTTACAATTTCAAATTTTAAATTCTTATATCCAAAACTAAAACAAATTTATCTATCTTTCTAAGACTGTACTGATATTGGTATATAAAGAATCTTATAGCTAATTGTAGTACAGATTATGTATAAATATATATACATGTATATATATACATATATATCATATATATAATACACACACACACACATACACATATATAGATTATATTGATATATAGTGTTATACATCTGGATTTCCCCCCATGATTTTGCTACATTTTTTTTCCATCCCAGTTGTTAGTGGCAATTGGCTTACAATACGTTCACTCATACATTCCATAAATACTTATTCAAGCAGCATTGTATTTAGGGATAGAGGATCCAGAGGATCCCTTCTTATCTACTAGCATTAAGGGAGAAGATATATTTTCTTCTAAGATTTATGTTTCCAAGCTTTGAGAAAAATAGGCTTCCTCAGCTGGGGAGGATAATGTGCTCTCTACAAACCATGACATTTTGTCCACTCCCTACTTTTTTTTCTCTATGGTTGTTAGAGTTTATAATTGATGTTCAGCTCTTGAGAAATGTATTTATCAAAATCAGTCAGGAACATTCTGTAAGCAAAATACACTTTTATGACCTGAAATAACTGTTGAATAATTTGTGACATGGAATTATTTTCCATTGAAAAATATCTAGCTAATTAGATAAATAAAATTTCTTTTTTATAAAGCACTGAATTTGACTGGAAAGAATGTCTTAAGTAAACTTTCTCTGCTTGTGTGTGTATGTGTGTATGAGCAGATGTGCACACATACTTATATTAGTGATAGTCAACAAAGTCCATTTAACAGATAATTTAGAGTTAGGTGGAAAATGTGTCTTTATTTCTTGTTGTACATGTGCTTTGGACTGTCAGTTCATTTCTTCTCTATTATAATGTTTGCTTTTATTTTCTGTAGCAGTTATTAGCTTCCATGATTGATAAACAGGATAATGGAATTGACATAATGTGGAAATTATAATTTTGATACACATATTGTTTATCATGGCATCATTTTTTAACTTGAAATAGCACTAGCTGAATACCCACTATGCAGAACAGATGAAGATGTACACTACTAATAAACACTGTATCATGAGATACATTTTTTACCAGATTTGGTTTGGACATCTGCTCTGGCTTGAAAATGTGCTTTATCTATTTTACCCTTGTTTGTTCATTTTAGCAGTGGAAAATGTTTCTTGCATAATTTCCTTTACCCTTCCACTTTTTATTTTAAAAGGACAAAAATTTAGTTTTCTGAGCTATTGCTTTATTAATAACCTTTTAAACATTGATGGTATTTTTATTATGACTATTATTTTTATTGATCACAATTATTATTATTGTGATCATAATAATAACATATTATTATAACATGTTATTATTTTTACTGATCACAATTCAGAGTTGTAAAGGTTTTAAGTTATTTTCTCTTAATTCTATTTCTTTTACCCCTGTTATTTCTGTTGATTTTTTTCTAAAGAAAATGTCAAAAATGTATATTCATATTTTAGTAGAAATACAAATAAAAATATAAAGAATGGGGTGGTTTTCCTAATTTCTATTTCAGAGAATTCATCACTTATGAATAAAAACTAATGCGTTTCTCTTTCAGAGGATTCATCACTTATGAATCTAATGCATTTTTATTCATAAGTGATGAATCCTCTGAAAGAGAAATTAGGAAAATTACCTCATTCACAATAGCCTCAAAAACAAATAAAATTTTTGGGAATCAATCTAACAAAAGAGGTGAAAGATCTCTACAATGAGAACTACAGAACATTAAAGAAATAAATTAAAAGAATTAAAAGAAATTAAAGAAAATCTTAGAAGATGGAAAGATCTCCCATGTTCTTGGATAGGCAGAATTAATATCGTCAAAATGGCCATACTACCAAAAGCGTATACAAATTCAATGCAATTGCAATTAAAATCCCAATAACGGACTTTCATAGAGCAAGCAATCATGAAATTCATTTGGAGGAATAAGAGACCCAGAATAGCTAAAGCAATTCATAACAAGAAGAGCAAAGCAGGAGGTATCACAATACCACACCTTCAAATATACTACAAAACAACAATAACAAAAATGGCATGGTATTGGCACCAAAATAGGCAGGTAGATCAATGGTATAGAATAGAGGACACAGAGACAAACCCACATAAATACAGTTTTCTCATACTAGACAAAGGTGCAAAAACCATACAATGGAGAAAAGATAGCCTCTTCAACAAATGGTGCTGGAAAAATTGGAAATCCATATGCAGCAAAATGAAACTAAACCCCTATCTCTCACCCTGCACAAAACTCAGCTCAAAATGGATCAAAGACCTAGGAATTAGGCCAGAGACCCTGCACCTAATAGAAGAAAAAGTAGGTCCAAATCTCCATCATGTGGGTCTATGAACAGACTTCCTTAGCATGACTCCCAAAGCACAAGAAATAAAAGCAGGAATCAATAATTGGGATAGATTCAAACTAAAATCTTTTTATCAGCAAGGGAACAGTCATCAATGTGAAGAGAGAGCCTACAGAGTGGGAGAAAATCTTTGCCACACACACGAACAGAAACAGCACTAATCTCCAGAATATTTAAAGAACTCAAAGAACTTTACACCAAGAATGCAAATAACTCAATCAATAAATGGGCAAAGGAAATGAGCAGACACTTCACAGAAGAGGATGTACAAGCAATCAACAGATATATGAAAAAATGTTCAACATCTCTAGTAATAAGAGAAATGCAAATCAAAACTACCCTAAGATATCAACTCACCTCAATTAGAATGGCTATTATCAAGAATACAACAACAATAGGTGTTGGCGAGGATGTGGGGAAAAAGGTACACTCATACGTTGCTGGTGCGGTCGCAAATTGGTGCAGCCACTCTGGAAAGCAGTACGGAGATTCCTTCAAAAACTCAGAATGGAACCACCATTTGACCCAGCTATCCCTCTCCTTGGCCTATACCCAAAGGACTTAAAATCCGCATACTACAATGATGCAGCCACATCAATGTCTATAGCAGCCCAATTCACTATAGCTAGATTATGGAACCAACCTAGATGCCCTTCAATAGAGGAATGGATAAAGAAACTGTGGTATATATATACACAATGGAATATTATTCGGCCATAAAGAATAATAAAATTATTACATCTGCAGGTAAATGGATGGAATTGGAGAAGATCATGTTAAGTGAAATAAGCCAGTCCCAAAAAATCCAAAGGCGAATGATCTCTCTTATAAGTGGTTGATGACACATAGTGGGGGTGGGTGGAGGCTCGGGAAGAATGGAGAAGGGATGGATTGTATAGAAGAAAATGAGGGGTGGGGATGTGGGGAAAGGAAAGATAATAGAATGAGACAAACATCTATACCGTATGTATATGTATAAATATGCAAATTGTATGATTCTACTTTGTGTACAACCAGAAAAATGATAGTTGTACTCCATTTGTATACAATGATCTAAAATTAAAAAATAAATTAATTAATTAAGAAAAAAAGAAAGTGCTAAATATTTGGCCATTACCATGAAACTAAAAAAGGATAAACTGTTGTCCCATCTTTTCCTATCTCAGAATAAAAAATTCTTGAAAATTCTAAAAAAAATAATGTTTTTAATGTTGTTGATATGCTTTAATGAGATCCTAATAAGTTTTGATAATTTGCACTATATCTCATTTAATCTAGGACTATCCCTAAGAGTGAGATAACTTTTCTAGTCCATCATATTTACTTTTATTTTGCTTAATAGGCGAATAAAATAAGAATCATGTAAGTTATTTCCCCAAGATATATAAGACAACATGCAAATCATTTTCTGAAAAGATAAACCAAGATGAAAAATGTCCATAGACTCACTGAGTCTTTAGCTAGGGAAATAATGTACTGCAAATAACTAATCTCATATTTAATTAAAATCATGGATTTTATAACTTCTCCTTCTTTAAAAGAAGGCTGTATATTTATTCATATCTCATAAAATCACCCATTCCTATGTGAGGCAATCTTCTAACCACCATATGCTGGTGAACAAAATGTTCAAGACTGCCTTTTCTCATAGAGATTGCACAATGGTTAGAAATGGACACTAAGTATCTTAATTGAATATAAAATAATTTCCGATAGAAAGATCAAAAACAACATGAAGGGCACTGACACTGCATGGTAATACTGGGATTTGCTCCATTTTAGCATCAGGGAAATGCCCATCTATGTAGAAGTCATTCAGGAATTCAGAGGTGGAATTATTGAGCTCAATCAGAGTCAGGGTTGCCAATTAGTAAAACAGAAGGAAAGCAGGACAAAGTAGGAAGGTCTATTTTTTAGGGTGTTATTTTATTTTATTTATTTTTTTAATAATTTTTTTAGTTGTATACGAGTGTAATACCTCTATTTATTTATGTGTGAAAGCACCCAGAAAAACCATTCCTGACGCAGGAACTCATGCAAGAGATTTTATTAAGTGAATGGGCAGAGTATCTGCCCAGAGGGTGAGAAACTGAGAGGTGAGGGGACAGAGGACCAGAGTGTCCACTCTCAGGGCTGGGAAGAGAGAGAGAAAAAGGCTGGAGTGATTCTTAAGTAGTGAAATTTAATGAGAATTGGACCAATGGCTGCTGAGAATGTTCACAGATTGCTCAGTGGATCAATGGCTGGCTAGGATGTTTGCAGACTGAGGAGCTGGGTTGTAAGATGAGAGGGGGAGGAATACTGGTGGCAGCTGATGCCAATAATTTATTTTGTGTGGCGCTAAGGATCACATCCAGTGCCTTACATGTGCTAGGTAAGCGCTGTACCACTGAGTCACAAATGCAGCTCCACAGTGTCATTTAAGGTAACAATCTTAGAATTTAACCTTGAATAATGGGAAATTTTGGAGAAATGAGAAGTTTTTTATAGTGAAAATAATTTCTAGACATTCCTTGAATAATTTAAGAATATTTGAAAGAAAAATATTAGCATAAGTAAACAGGAAGGAAGGATGACAATCATGAGAAGGAAGATGTTTAAAATTAGTAATTGGAGGGATTGGACTTATTGGTTAGTGTAAGACTCTAAGAAAGAATGGCAGAGCAGAGACTGGATTTGAATACATCTAGGATCTAAAGGATAGAAGTTACAAAGAAGCTAAAATCACAAATGGTGATTTGTGAGTAGTGGCAAAGAGGATATTCTGAACTTAAGTCATCAACCTTTAGGTGGAAAGATGAGACCATAGGAGATGGCAACAAGAATAATATTAAACAGTAAGTTCTGGTTATATGAGTTCTACAGAGAGAATGGAGAGCAAATGTGTGGGGGCAAGATTTGATAGCAAGAGAACTCCTAGTACACTCTCTGATGCACTCTTGAGTGGGTTTGTCTTGAGTAATGAAAACTGGTTCAAGAAGACGAAAAGAAATTTTATGTCATAGCATGAGTGGAATTTGATAATTTTGAAGTCTATAACAGATTTCAGATCAGGAGTGGTTTAAAATACATTGGAAAAGTCTGAAAAGGCCTGGAAAAGTGGACAATCAGGTCTGATCAGTAGTTTTGTGAAATAAAATTAGGTAAAGTGTCACTGTGCTAATGGATGCTCAGGGAGACTTGGATAGCTGATGATGTCCAAAGGAAATGCCATATAGTCATGGTGATCAATCTTGATACTTCCTTAGATGATAGTGAGTAATTAGGTGAACAAATTGGCTATAAACTGAAGGAGTAGTTCAGTTGCACTCTGTATGTTCTTTTCCTTCCACACAATTCTTATTTGTGCCTTGTATCATATTGAGATGTGAATTTGTTTTATGCCTCTTCTTTCATCCTCTTTTAATTTCATAATTCTGAGTATTTGTTTATGCAGCTTTAAAATTTTGCATTTTTAGAACCAATTTCTTTATTCTTCCACAGAAATCCTGTTCTGCAATTGCTGATTATACAGTGTTATAGCACCTTGTCTTTCTTGCTTGAGAAGTTTGTAATAGCAAACTTTCTAGCAGATGCTTTTTCATTTCAAGGTCAGCAAAATAATACATGTTTTATTGGTGCTGGTTTGCATTAAACTTTTTTAGTTATTTTTGAAGGTGAGAAAGGAAACTTCTTTGTTTTTTCAGAAACATAAACACTATCACTAAAACACTAATGTCTTCTTGACTGAAGAAAACATGAAAAATTTTTCTCAGTATTATTTTTAAATACAGAATGAGATTTTTTAAAAAAGTGATATCTATCTTAAGAGTTTTTCATTCCACTTCCCACCAAATGTAGGAATTCATGCTATGCTAGCCTTTAAATACAGTTATTATATATATATCTGTGAGAGAAAGCCAATGTTAACTATTTGTATCTTTTTAGGAAATTCTTACCTTGCACCAAAACTTTCTTTTTTCCAGCTAATCCCAAGGGTATTCTTTTGAATAAGACTGTCTTTATTCAATTTAACAAATTTATTTGCTTTTAAAACTTAGTTTTGATTTTTTTTCAAATCTCTTCTTCTTTATATTAATCATATGTAATACCAAAATCATCACATGAAAAGGCACATTTCAATTCTAGTTATCATGCTTGACATTTGCTGTTGATGGTTTCTTGCTTGCTATCTTCAAAATGTTGAGTCAAGAAATAGGTACAAAATCAAATTTAAATACAAGAAGACTATTACCATTTATATTCTGGAAAATCAATTTATTTGTTTCACCTCATGGTCATAGTACCTTTAATTTGCTTATCCTTTGCTCTTAACTTATGTGCTTACCTTACGATATGATTATTAATCAGGGTGTCATTGAATGCACTTGATTGCTATCAGGCTCATAATTGGTTTTCAGTTACACTTCCAGTTATTTTGGGTTAATTTAGGAAGTTAGATTGAATGACATTCATTTCATGAACTAAAGAAATTTTTTTTTTTTTTTGGAACCAGGGATTGAACTCAGGGACACTCAGCCACTGAGCCACATCCCCAGCCCTATTTTGTATTTTATTTAGAGACAGGGTCTCACTGAGTTACTTAGGGCCTCACTAAGTTGCTGAGGCTGGCTTTGAACTCGCGATCCTCCTGACTCAGCCTCCCAAGTTGCTTGGATTACAGGCGTGTGCCACCATGCCCAGCTGAACTAAAGAATTTTTTAAAAAATTTTTCTATACAATTTATGAGTGTCCTATATTTACTTAACATGTTATTAGTGCAATTTTTTTGATAAGATAAAAAGTCCATTAAAATTGAGATGCACCATGTTAGCTCCAGTATTTATCAGTAGCCATTGCTCATCAACTGTTTCCCTTTGTTGGTTTTTGTACAGTTTATATCATTAAGACACTGACTTAGATTCTAAGTCTTTGTGTACATACTTATTTTACATTCTATTATTCCTGATATGATCCTAAAATATAAATTTTCTTTTGTATAAATGTCTGATTATATATCCATCTGTATATATTTTCCATGTTCTTTATATTTTAAAAAATATACAATACTATTGGTACATATATACCCTTTTACTTATATTAATCACCTCTCTAAATGGCTCATTGGATATAATGACCTTATTTGAGTTATAGCAAGATACAACTTATTTGCAATATTATTACAGGATGATAGGAACATTTCAGTTATCATTAAAAGATCTCTGAATTTACAATATGGTAGCAGTTATACAAATCAAGTTCAACAGATACAGTGATATAAGATCCTATCATATCATTGGAGGTATTCCATATAGTCATCATTTATCTGTAAGTCAGTTGTCCAACTTCAATGTAAACGGCATTACAAATAACCTTTTAAATTATTCAAACATGCTTAGACTGCTTCTGTAACATGTGTCTATTGTACTTTATAAATTATCTTTTCTCCTTTACTTTCTTCAGTCTAATCCAACACGTCCCGATAAAGCAACCTAAGTAGTCACTCATTTAGTTCACAGACAGTTTTATTTGCCTACAATGATAGTTTTTCTTTGGTAGTTTCATCATAAAAAGCCTCACAAAATGCTCTGTAAAATGGTGTCTTAAATGGATATTATTAAAATAGACAAAACTTGGCAGCTTATATATGCCCATTATAATTATTCAATTACTATAGGTCAGTATAAATGGATTCTCATAAAATTTACATTTTGTTCAATACCTATAGTTTGCTAACAAACACAGTTAAAACTGTTGACTTCTTTGTTGCATTGATTTGTATTTTATCTTCTTTGACATTAGATTTTCACTGTAACAAAGTTATTTTAAAATATTTTTGATTCAATAATACTAACATACATTCCAAAATAACAAATGGTTACATAAATAATAGTATTATATTAGTAAATACAAACAGAATGCAAAAATAAAATGCCTTTATCTGAATATTTTCTTAAAACTGCAAAATATGTCTTACTATCTGTCATGTTATTCCAAAATTTGTTTTGAAATAATTCCAAATCACATGTAAGTTGTGGTTGTAATTTTTGCTGTGTGAGTTACTTTTCCATGACAATTTCTATGTGTAAGTTGTCTTTTTTCAGTAAATTCAGGAAGAATTGATTCCTATAGTCTAGTTATATCCCGTTTTCATCATTCTTGCTGACACAAGGTAATGTCTTGGAAATAAAGATTATAATTGTGGAACATTCCTTTGAAGATAGAGTTATTTTAAATTTATTTTACAACATACAAATTTGTCAAACATTGCATCTCAAAGTTAAGTGAATTTTCAATTGAGATTTTAAAATAATGCTATAGAATTTATTTTAAGAAAAACAAATAGCAGTTGTGGATCAACTTTTCATTATGGCTGTGTATAATGAAGTTTCGGTGATTCTGTACAGATAGCATTATTATATTTATATGTAATAGTGGAATAAAAATAAGATACTAAAATGATAATTCTTTTGTGATCAATACAATCACGATATTAGAAGTTGTTATTACAGGGATTGTGGCTCAGTGGTAGAGCACTCGCCTATCATGTGTGAGGCACTGGGTTGATTCTCAGCACCACATAGAAGTAAATAAATAAATATCCATCAACAACTAAAAAAAATTATAAAAAAGAAGTTGTTAATACATATTCTGATAGAGAAACTTACTCCTATAGAGAAAATAACCCATTTTCATATGCCAAATTAGACAAATTTCAAATGAGATCAAAGGTCTTCACTTTTAAATAAACATGTTTAAGCTCTTCATTGAATAACAATTTACATAAAGTGCATACATCTCAGGCCACACAGATTGGTACATGTCTGTAGTCTGAACTCACCAATGTAACCAGTAACAAGATTAAAAAGTAGAAAATTGCCAACTAAAAGCTCTCCTCATAATTTTTCTACTCACTCTCCACCACTACTGGTCAGCACTCTGCCAAAGGTAGCTACTATTTCCATTTTTGGCACTGCATGTATAACCATTTTATTCACTTTCCAAGGTGTGATCTGTGTTTCAATGGAAGCTGTTAGATTTTGAAGCTATTTTTATGGTTTTCTGATAATTGCATGTTAATTTTCATTGAATAGGTCCAAAGTGGTACCCTTCTCGAGTTGGACTACAGCTAGAATGTGGTAAGAAACAATTTTCACTGATCCATTTATTTAAATTTAGAACCATTTTTCTGCTATCAATGTCTCATATTTATTAATTACTGTGTATATGGACCTATATACCTTTTCAACAAGTGCTTCATTTTTATAAAGAGGAATTTTAGTCTCAAAGGAATTTTAGTCTCTGTTTCTCACATATTCACTTTTCTGAGTATCAGAAACAGGATCTAAACTAAAATCTTTCTGTCTAGTTAAGTGTCAACTGCTATACACTCTCATTTTACTCTCCTTTGAAATATTCTCAGGAATAATGCTTAACTCCTTAAATATTTTATTTTCTTTCTGCCATCATAAAATAGGAAAAGCAAAGTAATGAGAGGCAACATTAGTGAACTTGGGAGAGAAATATTATATCCACTATTAAACTTCGAGTTTCTTAGAATTTCAAACTACTTTTCTCGGGATTTTTCAATAAATTTAAAAATGGGTCTTACTGAAGGATCATCATTATTGACCTTAGATCAACTTGATTCAAAATTTGGCATTTTTTAATTTTAATGAAGGCTGTGGTTAGAATGTGCTTTATTTTTTTGTGGGAGACAGTGTAAGGGAGACAACGTTCTTAATATTAATAGTAAATCTACCAAAAACATTTGTGTAATTGCAATCTTTTCATATTTCCATTAAATAATATATCAAATTTTTTCTAATGCTTTTGCTGATACTCAGGCTGTCTACTTTCAGCTATTACTGGCACTAAAAAACATGCGGATTTCTTTATATGTCTCAAAGATGTTGTTTCTTTTCATTTATTTTTTTAAACATTACATCTTTCTATGAGACCTGTATATTAAACATACGGGAATCCATGGCATTCTTAGAAGTCACACTCTTGATAGTCTCCGAATGATTCTTGCTTAGATATTCAAGTAAAATTCCCACCTGCCTGGAGCTTAAAAAGCAAAATCATCAACTGCTTTATATTTGCCTCCATGGAGCCAAGTACATACATGAAACCAAACAGCTACACTGTTTTCTGAAGTTGACTCTTATATAAAGAACGCTCTCGAAGAGCACTAAAGATATCAAAGTCAAATATAAATTCAATTTGAAGGACACTATAAGGACTGAGAAATTGGTAGTTCAACTTTTCTAGTGAATGTGACATTTTGCTTCTTCCTCACATTTATTTACTGGATTGGGTGTACTGGGATGTAGTCTGAACAGGTATAAGTGTTTGATAGGTCCTTGGATAGGAATATGATAATGTATTTAGCAAAAGTCAGCTAACTGAAAGATCAGAGTATTGTTGCAAAGAAAAGTTTATTTGGGTAACTTTAGAATTTTAACCTTGACTTTTATACTTACCTGTCTACAGATCTAATTTTTTAAGGTGGAACTAATAAAGAACTTAAATCATTTTCAGTGTTCTATAAAATGATGTTTATAAAGCCTATAATGATAGTTGCATGCTATGCATTTCACCAATCATAGTAATAAACAATTATATTGGGAAGGAAATAAACAATAACACTAAAACAAAAAAAGCAGTCAGAAAAATTAAGTATGTTTGCCTCCCAGAATATTTTTACCAGAATAAATTGCTTTGTGAGCAATCACCTCATGTGAAATTAGAGTCTTATACAACTTCTTTATCAAAAGACATCTCTGAAGCATCAACAAGATTTTGCAAACTTTGATTTTTTTTCAGTTTTTTAATGTTTTCTTTATAGTTATACATGACAGTAGAATGTATTTTAATGCATCATTTACATGTGTGGGAATCCTCTCTGCCCTGTCCCATGTGCAGAAGAAAAGGGTGAACTGCCAAAGGAGGCTGTTGGCAGTTTTTCTATACCCAAAATACTTATCTACTCAATAAACACATAAGAGCCAATACTCTTTTTCAGTAAGAGGAGTAATGACGGGTCTGACCACACCTGCTCTGGCCTCTTACAACATCCACCTAGAGTAGCCCAACTCTCTTTTATTTATAGACACACAGGTAAAGGGGGCAAGGACCAGGAGGAGCTTCTTCTGTAATGGACAGGATAGCATGGAGTTAGAAGAGCCATTCTCTTAAGGGACAATTCAAGAAGGAGACAGGGAACCACTCCCACACAGTGTCACTTGCCTCCTGGCAATTCCTAGAAGCTAGGCCTCTGTGTCACATGGCTCAACCTAGTCCAATTCTGCTAAATAAGAATAGCTTCCAGCATACATGGAGTATAACATCCCATTCTTCTGGTTGCACATGATGTGGAGTTACTGTGGTCATGTATTCATATATGAACATAGGAAAGTTATGTTTGATTCATTCTACTGCTTTTCCCATTCCCATCTTTCCTCCCTTCCCCACATTCCCCCCTGCCCAATCTGGTGAACCTCTACTCATCCCTCCCCCAAACCTATTGTGAGTCAGAATCCATATATTAGAGCATTCAGTTTTTCATTTTGGGGGATTGGCTTATTTCACTTAGCATGATTGCCTCTAGTTGCATCCATTTACCGGCCATCATTTCATTCTTTCTTATATCTGAGTAATATTCCATTATGTATATGTACCATATTTTCTTTAACCATTCATCTATTGAAGGGCACCTTAGGTTGATTCCAAAGCTTGACTATTATGAATTGCAAACTGAGATTTTTATGGGTAAAATGGTAAAAACATTTATTTATCTCACTGGTTCTGCTGAACCAGACTTTACTTGGCTGAAGTTGGCTAGATTCACTTGTGCTGCTGCAGCCAGCTGTTAATGACTGGTCTAGCATGGCTACTATTATGTGGCCTTTTGCTTTATGGTTTGTCATGTCTTAGCAGGAAATTCTGGGCTTTTTCACATGGTGGAAATAGGAATACAAACAATAAGCAGAATTCTTGAGACCCAGACTTGGAACTGTTGGCAAATGATCAACTGCCACACATTCTGTTCATCAAAGCAAGTCATTAGCTTATATTTGAGGGTGGGGAAATAGAAGCCAACTGTCCATGAGGAAACTACAGAGTCATGCTGTGAATAACATGGATTGTGGAGATGGTTAAAGATTATTGTACTTATATAATAAATCTGTCACACAAACTGAGGAGTAAAATATATTGTTTTGCTACCTTAATAATATGCTTCATAATGAGCTGAACTGGTTTGAATTTCTAATTATTAGTGCTACTGGATTGCTACACAAAACAGTTAAAACATGGATAGAATTGGCTTTTATTCTCTTCTCATCACTAGCTCCAATCAATATGTAAAATATATCCATATCCACACGGCATTGAGAAACCCCTAGGTTTAGGGGTATGCAGTCCAGAGTTTCGACCATTGCTGACGGAATATCCAAAGAGAAATGTATGCTTGAATGAATGTGTGTAGGAAATGCGAGGCCCTTAACTTACTGAATTATGATCTGAAAGAAATGGCAGTATCTCCAGTTAGCATGTTGACTCCACATATTTTTCTCCCTCTGAATAGAGGCATAGTTATGGAAGGCCAAGGACAAGTGTTCTGATTCTTAAATCTAAGAGTGATGTGATGTATGATATATTTGGATTTCGTCAGATTGTTTTTTTCAAAATGTTGAATTGATGGAACATTTTAAAAATAGAAGGTCAATGTTCTCTTAAAATTGACAAGGATGATAGAAGAGTAAAAACTAGTCCTTTTCCTAACCTTGCCAATAAATGTGTGTTGGAAAGTGTGTTGTACACTTTCAAGTGATACAGATTATCAGAATTTTTTCCTTATTAATATTTTCTCTTTCCTATATTACAATTTTCACAGACTTTTTGACCATTTAGTTATCAAATTCTTTGTCTTGATTCATGTTTTATTAGCTTTTTTACGGCTGTATTACAAATTACCACAAATTTAGCAATTCAGAGCAATTCCCTTTTATTAGGCCGAGTCCACAGGATGATTGCAGTCTCTGTTCAGGATTGGTTAAACCTATAATCAAAGTGTTAGTGGAGCTGAATTCCTATCTGAAGACCCTTCAGTAAAACACCCTTCCCTTTTCACTCATGTTGTTGGAAAAGTTTGTATGTTCTTTAAATTTGTGCTTTTATTTGTTTGTTTGCTTTTTGCAATTGCATGAGAGAGGGTCCTGTTTAATTGCTGGATGTTAGGTGGTAAGGCTTCTATCTCTTCTGTGAGGCTACCCATAGCCTTGACATGTGCCCCTCTCTGTCTTCAAGGTAACAGTAGCACAATCTTTCTAACATTGAATCTCTGAATTGTTGTTTCTGATCTCTACACATAGATTTAAAAATTTACATGATTAGATCAGGACCACCTGAATAATTGTTTTGCTAAAGCCAAGAACACAACCTAGTCAAAAAGTAGTGTCCATCACAGTCAGAATCCCAGAAATAAGACAGAGGACAGAAATCTCATACATATGTACTCAAAATCTGCCTGACACATACATGTTAGCACAAATCAGAGCTACATTCACATTTTTGAGGTAATACCAATTTTATGTAGGTGTGTGTGTGTGTGTGTGTGTGTGTGTCTGTGTGTGGGGGTAATTGTGTGTGTATATATATATACACACACATATATACATTTAAATTCGATTTTTGAAATGTAACTGTAAAATGGTCCTCATTAGAGTACCTAGAGAATTATTATTCTCATGTAAATTCTCTTGCTATTCAAGTTATGGATCCAGCCCAGGTGCCTGTCCACAGATGAATGGATAAATAAAATGTGGTAAATAACACAGTGGAGTTTTATTCAACCATAAAGAAGAATAAAATTGTGAAATTGCCAGTAAATGGATGGAACTCAAGTTAACATCATGCTGAGTGAAATAAGTAAAGGGTGGAATATTAAATCTCATATGTGGAAGTTTAGATTAAATCAAGGGAGAAAAAAGTAGGAGGAGGGAGAATCCCATAAAAATAGAAGAGAACACAATGGAGTAGAAGAGGGGATTGAGGGGGAGGGAGAAGGGATGGGAAAAGATAAGAAGGGTGGAATGAAACTGCCCAAACTATCCTACTTACATATATGAATATACCACAGTGAATTACATCTTCATGTATGTCCATAATGCACTATTTAAAAAAAAACTATAAATGAATAGAAAAAAGACCAGTAGAGTAGAGGTAAGGGAACAGGGGGAGGGAGGGTGAGAGAGAAAGAAGTACTAGGTACTGAATTAAAGCAAATTATATAGCTTGTTTGTGTGATTATACCAAAGGAAGCCCAATGTTATTTAGAACTATATTAACAAAAAAATTGAAATTAATAAAATTGAAATTCTACATTTTCAAATATAAATGCTATTATTTCACAATAAATTGTCATTTTTGAGACTAATAGGATACCCTGCATTATTTTTCTCTATAGGCCAAGTTCTCAGAGCTCAAAATCATCAATACAATTTTGTAACTCCCAGAAATATAAAAATATAACTAACTAAAAAAAATTATTAAATAAATTATCTGGCTATTAAAATTGGATTTATCAAATTACCACCTTTAAGTGTAATATGCAACAACTGCATACCTTCGCTTATTTTAAATAACCTGTGACTATGGATATAAATAAATATTTGAAATTCTTAATCATCTCATGGTAGACTCAAATTAACATTTTTCTGCTTCTTTCAAAAATAGAGAATGGAATGAGAACTTTTCATGATAGAGACATTATAAATCAGAGTACTCTATAATATAAATAATAGAAATTAGAGTAATAAAAATACCAGCATTATACCTGTGAGATTTAACTACTTAGTACATGTGACTCTAGTCCACTTCTATTGTTTCCTCCATAGTATACATTGGTTTGAATAAAGCAAAATATATTTATCTCATCTCTTTAAGGAACATTTAAGCTCTTTTCCAATTTTTGCTGTTATCAATAATGATAAAATTGACATTTACATCACATCTTCCAGCACACATATTTCAGACTTGTCTGGTGTTTATTTTTATGAATAGAATGTTTGCCTCTTCTAAGACATGGGTTCTGTGTATTTGGTATCTATTTAGTGAGTGTCCTCCTCAGTAACTTTTGGTGTATCTTCCTCTCACTGTGTCTGAAGCCTGCAGGGCTGGCGAGTTCAGTCTGTTTCCACTCTATCACTCTCTAACTGAATTTGTAAACAATCTAATCACTCTCCATGGCTTTAAATGTTAATGACTTTCAAATATCTTCAGATACCATCCAGCTGCTTACTTGACAACTCTTTCTTGAATAACTAATAGATATCACAAATGTAACATGCACTTATAGAACTCTCAATTTTCAGAACCAAATCTTGCTCCTTTGTCAATCTTCTTCTTGTCAGCTAATGAGATAATAATACATACTCAATCAAAAATGCAAGAACTGTTTTATCTCACTGAATCCTTTCCTCTCAACCATTTTATCAGCAAGTTTAACATACTCTGTGATTAAAATATATCTGGAATTAATAATTTATGAATAGTTCATCAGTTACCACCTTAATACAAATGAACATCATCTCCTGTTTGATCATTTTTCATTGACTACTCAATAATCTCCTCTGATCCCCTTTTTCGCATTTTCCACATAGTACCCAGAGTGATCTTTAAAAAGATAAATCATGCCACTCCCCTCAGGCTTATTAGTGATCACTGGAATTCATCTACCTGCATTTAATTTTCCTTATAATAAAATCATTTAGATAATAGTTGAGACTTAGGTTTATTAATATCTATAAAAATTTTTGTATCTTATTTGATTAGGTTCTAATACTATATTTTCCCATTGATAATAGAATAGCTAATGGTAGATTATGTTTTGATTAGGTAGCATTGAAAATGTTAGTGTATTTGTAAAGTAGTTATACATTTATTTTATAAAATGTATTGTTCACATTTTATTTTCAATTTGAAAGTTTATTATGCATCTTAAGTTCTATATAAAATCAATTCTTTGCATTCATTGGTTTCAAATTAAGAAAATATTCATCATTATATCTTCAAATTGCATTTAAATAGTATTTTCTTCTTGTTTTTATTTTAGGTGGACCTTTTTTGAGGGACTGCATCACTATTCAAAGTGTTGCAGCTTCCTCTATTGTAACACTATATTTTACAGACCTAGGTCAGCAAGTCAGCTGGACCACAGTAAGTGTCAACTTAAAATTCAATATACATGTCCTGTATTTTGCTCTAAGTCACATATCGATATTATTTCAAATAAATTGATAGGGAAAATATTGTATGGATGGTATATTTAATTCTATGTTCTTATTATAATCAGTGGTCAAAGTTCTAGTAAAAAATTGGAGCAATAGAAATTCATGGCCAGATGCTTTGGCATACACCTATATTCCCAGTGGCTGAATCAGAAAGATTCCAAGTTTGAGGTCTGTCTTGGCAATTTAGTGAGACCCTGTGTCAGAATTAAAAATAAAAATGGCTGGGGCTATAGATCAGTGGTATAGTGCCCCTGGGGCTCAATTCTCTGGAAAGAGAAAGAAAGAAAAAAGAGAGAGAGGGAGAGAGAAGGAAAAAGAAAAGAAAAGAAAAGAAAAGAAAAGAAAAGAAAAGAAAAGAA
>JAJEJO010004477.1:125104-181730 GCA_020662805.1 Glaucomys volans
AAGAAAAGAAAAGAAAAGAAAAGAAAAGAAAAGAAAAGAAAAGAAAAAAGAAAGAAAGAAAGAAAGAAGAAAGAAAAGGGAGGAAGGGAGGAAGAGAGAGAAAGGAGGGAGGGAGGAAAGGAAGGAAGGAAAGGAAGGAAGGAAGGAAGGAAGGAAGGAAGGAAGGAGAAGGAAGGGGAGGGAAGGGAAAGGAAAAAGGAAAGGAAAGAAGGAAGGAATCCATGGTTTAATGGAGGAAGTGTGTGTGTGTGTGTGTGTGTGTGTGTGTGTGTGTCTATACATATATATACTACATCCACTTTCTGACTTGGGGTCTCACCTCTATTTCCCCTATGCTTTGTCAGTTAGAGAGAATCTCTTTACTTTTCCCTGATAGGAATCTAGGGCTATCAAAACCCTTTTGATCATGGAAAGGGGTGGGATCGAATATTCAGTAAAAAGGGAGATTCTCAGGCAGAGAAAAGACTTTGGGGAAACTCTGAGAATGAAGAAATAAGACTTTTGTCAGTTTTTGAGGGGTTCCTTTGAGGGGTTCCTTTGTTGGGGGATAATATGTAATATGAGCTCTCAAAATGGCCAAAATTGACTTCAATGGCATTAGAAGAATGAGGATTACAATAAAGGATATGAAGAGCTAAAAAGTAAAAATACTCGATGGTCATTCACAAACACTGAACTACTCTCAACTGATGGAATGAGGAAGAATTTCAGCAGCAAGAGAAAATATTATAAAATTTTTAGAGGCAGTGAAAGCTTATCTGATAATTTTGACAATGGTACACAAAGAATAGTGCATTCCAATTTTTCAATTAATTTTTTTTTACAAAGGGCTTTCTTTTATGTGTACTATTTAAATTTGGAAGTTTTGTTTCTAATTTTTCTATGTTCACAATATTACTACTTCTCATATTTTCTTTTCAGTGTGGCTTTCCTTTTTGCCAACATTAAAAAACAGCATTGTCATTCATAGCCCTTTGAGCTTTTCCTTTGAAGAATCAATTCTCAAAATTATTACAAATGCAGGTTAATTCCCACATTAATATTTAATTCTCTAAAACAAATTCAGTTTTACATTTATTAATTAAAATGTTATCACATGTCAATATTCTAAAAATCTTTGCTTTTGAGGTGTGTTATATATTTTTCAGTTCTATTTTAAAGATTTGATGTTTCAGTTTACAAAGTCTATTGAGCTTTTGAACACTAATTTGTTACACTAAAAACTGGATTCAGAATGTTCCAAATTCTTGAAAGTTATAATATTTGTAAAAAGTAAAAACTATTTATGAATGTATTGTGTTCACAAAGTTTTTTAAATTTAAATTGGACATCTCCATTCGCATGTTTAAAGGGATTTTTGACAGGATGAGTTGATCTGCTGAATCTAATATATTTGAAGTTTCTTTACCCACATTTATGATGAAAAGGGTATTCTGTTTACAGAAATTGTGTCAGGGTGAGTAGCATTAACCATGAGTTCATTAAAAATTTCCAGCTGCAGTATTTGGATAAGCACTGAGTAGAAAAAGCACTAAAGCGGAATTCTATGACAACTGTACTAGAAAATTATACCTTATTTGAGGGGAAAGTCATCTAAATGACAAAGAGAACTCTGGAAATCGGCTGGATATTTTTAAATCAGCCCTCTGGTTCACACATCATTTTTCACTAAATGACCCAGTCCTATTAAATGCTAAAAATATACACATTACATTGCGATCACACCACTTTATATCAACTAGATTATACAATGAAAGCAATGGTTTACAACATATAACATTCATATTCATTTATAAAACATTAAAATGTGTTCCTAAGCATTGTGTAGGTTTTTTTTTCTTTTTTGGGGGGAAATAATCTACTTAATTTAGCAAAGTAAAAATTTAGATTTTAATGTTTTTCACAAAGTAAGTGTTACAAATTATTGAAGTTTTTCAATAAGATTGAACCTTTTCAACCTCAATAAGATTGAAGATAAAATCTTAACATGAAAATATCATAATCATTACATAAATACTATTAAGACCTTTAGCTTTTAACGTTTTTTACATTAATATGCGTGTGTAGGCAATTTGTTCCCTGCCTATATTCATTTCTCTACAACCAAAATCAACTTGCAGAATTATTTCATCTCCTTTAAGGAACTCTTTGACGTTACTGTTATCTGTTCCCATACCCTTTTCTCTTTTATGGGGCAATCGCCTACCTGTTCCTCTCCATATTTTTATCTTGTGAAGAATGATGCAACAGAATAGGTTTTGGGGGAACGACATTTATTTTTCTCTAAGTACTATGCCCTTGAGATTAATGCTGGGAGTTATATGTTTTAATAGTTGGTTCTTTTTTTATTGGTGAATAGTATTTGGTTACACAAAGGAAATGTAGTTCATTTGAATATTTATCTTCTGAAATCCAGTTGCGTGCTCTTCAGTAATTTGCTATTACAAATTACACTGCTATGAACATCTGTGTACATTTATCTATGCAGATAAAATTTTAATTATCTGGGACACAGTATTGAGTTTTAAGAGTTCTTTATATATTCCAAAAAAGGTCCTTTGTTTAATGTGTGGTTTTAAAATAATTTCTTCATCTTTAACCTTTCTTTTTATTCTCTAACAAGAATTTTCACTGTGCAAAAAGTTTTTAGTTTGAAAATGCTTTAATGATGCTGTCTTTTATAGATCGTGATTAAAATGTCATACTAAGAATGCCTACCATCAGGTCCCAGAGTTTCTTCTATGATTTCTTCTAATAATTTAATAGTTTTGTGGTTTGCATTGTAATAATAGTCTTATTTATTTTTATTGTAAGTAATTATGTACTTGTTATCTGTCAAGCCTAATATTTTCTTTCAATTTGCCTTGTATTCCCTAAATATTTTTTTCTGCTTTTATTTCTTGCCTCATGTTGGATTGCTCTAATTTTTTCAATTAACTCTCTGTTATTTTGGCATTTGCATCTTCTTTTTTACTATTGTGAATACCAAAGAGAATGCAGTGCACCCTGTTGTTAAAGTAAACAATAATATAAATTGTCTTATTTTATTTTCTTAGTTTAAAGATAGTTTCTGAATAAATGACTTTATAGTTGAGATCCTCCAGCCTCATTTTCAATGTCCATAGTATACTTTAATTTCTCTATATTTTAAAGCAAAAAATTCATGCAGACTTAATTTTTGACTATAATTTAGTATTTCTTCCAGTGCTAAGCTTATAAGCTCATATCTGGTATCATTATTCATGTGCCTTCAGACCAACTTAGTGCTTTATTCAAGTTGTCATTGATAAATTATCTCAATTCTTATTCATCTTTAAATGTCTTTATATAGCTTTTCTTCTTGGAAAATATTCTTCAGAAAAGAATAATTCCATGCTGGCAGTTATGTTTCTTCACTTCACAAAATTTCATTATTTGATTTCTGACTCCATTGCTTCTGTTGAAAATCAGCTATGCCCCTTTAATAGTAACATATCTTATATTTGACTCATTTAAGATTTTTGTTTTGTTTGCTTATCAGCAGTTTGAGTATAATGTGTACAATTGCAACCATGTTTCTGTTTATCCTGGTTGGATTTATAGTGTTATCAGCATTTACGGTTTGTCATGTATGTCTTTCTCTATCCTTTCTCCATTATTGTCTTTGTATTCTCCCTCAATGATTGATATTACATTTCCAGAATTTTCTTTTCAGATTTTCAGGTCATTGGAAATCTCAACTCTCTTTTATTTCTTTGAACACATGAATAATATGCTTTTTAACCTGTCTCTATTAATCTTGTTATGTGAATCTTCAATGCATTTATTTCAATTGTCTGCTATTGCACTTGATTTGGGTCACAATATTCTCAGTTATGCTGTTACCTGCATACTTTTGACAAGTACGGGAAATTTTATGTGAAAAAAAATGTAAAGATAACTCAGACTGAGGATGATGTTATCTTCTTTCAAAGATAATTTATCATACTCTGGATGGACTAATGGCACTCTTGGGTCCAGGTCATCTCGATCTAATCAATGAATTGAAATGGATTCAGGCTGAACTATAGTACCTGTGAATACAGTATTTATAAGGCATCTTCATCCCTGAGAGATAATGGTTAACAGTTTTATTATTATTATTATTTACATTCCTGGGCATGGTCAAAAGATCTGCTTATTTATTTTTCATGCTGTTATCAGTCTTCAAATCCCAGGTTCAGTCAGTTTTCTCCAGAGCACTATTTCAAAGATTTGAACTCCTAATTCTTCAAAGACTCAAGAGCTCTCTGAAACCTGAAAACACTTTTAAAAGTATTTTGATCAATTTTTCTCTCTGGGCTCATAAGAATGATTTGTTGAAATTACTCAGTACCAAGACTAAACTTCTCCATTATATATTATTCATATAACAATCAAACTAAAAAAGTTAAAAAACAATCTTCATGTTATATACTATCTTCAACAGCATTCATGAATAGAAAGTGATATTACTATTGGAAAATGTTCTCATAAATTTATTTATAGTTCTCTTTTCTTGAGAATATGAAGGTTGGAACCACTTTTATTTTTGTTTTTAATTTGAAACAACTCTGAAACAGGCAATTTCTTTTGTTTTCAATTGTCATTTGCTAATTTTGCAACAATAAATGCAACACCTTAATATTCATAGTGCTAAAAAGATTGACTTTTCAAGATAGAATCAAAGGGAATAACACAGTTTGAGCACATGAATCCTAACCAATGCACAATGCAACTTCATATTTCCAGTTTTACATATTAAAAATAAAATTTCCATCTCCTCTTTTCATTTTAGACATATACATATACAGTTGATCCATTTCTGTGGACACTACATCCATGGATTCAAACAACTGTGGATCTTTTACTATGCCATCATATCTAAAATGTTTGTATCTATACTGGACATACATAGATTTATTTCTTGACATTCTTTTCTAAACAATACAGTATACAACAGTTTACATGCTATTTACATTTTATTAACTATTTTAAGTAATGTAGATATGATTTGGAGTATACAGGAGAATGTCAATTGGTTATACACAAATATCATGCCATTTTCATGAGACATGAGCAACCATGGCTTGTGGTATCTGCACTGGTCTGGGAATCCATCATCACAGATAGCAAGAGATGATTACATACCAACAAGTAGATTCTACAGAATTCCAACAACTCTCAATTACATGGTTTGCCTAGTAGAAGTAATGAATTTTGTATTAAAAGCAACATGTTACTTTAATAGAGAAACATTGTAAATCGTATAAATGAGTACAGTTTGATCATGGAAATAAATTGAAATTTAAATATAGATTATGTCTTCAAAATAAGTGGAAAATGTAGCTGCTCATTTTAATACAGAATCTCAGTTTTTGGTTTATAATGGATATTCTATTCTTTGTAAGTTTTTATAATTGATTTGACCTGTATAATATGCATATCTGTTTGTTTACATCTGGTTTTTACTTAATTTTTTAATTTTTATTTTTTAGTAGAAGTGCAATTTTGTTTTGATAAGCTATTATATTCACATTTATATATCTAGTCCTTTGCTTATACTGAAACTATTTTTCTGACTACTTTCTCATCTTAGTAAAACATCTTTCATCCTTTTTTATGTTTAGATGCAAATGAATTTTTTGAAAGATGCATTGTCTAAAAGTTAGTTATTATCATCCTCTAGTAATTTCAATATGTATACTTCATATTGATGTACGAGTTCAACTTTCATGTTTCAGCCTTAACAATATGTGTGATAAAATATTGGACCTTCTAAAAGCATATTCCTGTATGCTAGCATGCTTTTCTGATTTCTTTTTATGAGGCATAGTGAAAAGAATGTAATTTAATTTCCTCTGGTCCAAAGAAACTTCATATCTATGATAGGATTTTATTAACTTTATGAAGAGTGACATTTGATCCAGGTTAACTATTGTTCACATCATTGTTCTCTTTTGACATATTCCTGTAGAATTTGCTCAAATGTTATTTTATTAGATTATTTGTCTATATTTTTTAAACTTTCATGGTACAAAAATGTTCACCTTCCTTATTACGAAGTGTTGACTAGACCCCATCACCAGACATTCAATAATAGTGTTGAACATTCTCCTTATATCCAAAAAATCTGGCATGGCATAGCCATAAATTGAGATGATCTCTCAAATGAAGTTGTTTTCACAATTAATTGATAAGATGTATCATTTTTACCTTCACAAGTCTTTCTGGCTCATGAGATATATATTGCTAAAAGTGGAATTATAAGTGAAGAGACCTGCATGTATAAGTAGCTATATGTATCACATATTATTATTATATAAACTGTGTCACATACATGTAGCTACACATATATAAAAAAACTACACATATATTACAAATATTATAAATTCAAATTTCACCAAAGTGGTGAACATGATTACTAACCAATGTGCTCAGCTGCATATTTGAACAAAACATGGAGATTCAGTTCTTTTTCCTTTAGAAAATGGTGAAAACTAATGAAGACAAAGCAGCTAATGACAGTCAAATTTAACATTGCTATGTCTGTATCCTTTCTATTCTTCTTGAATACTCATAAGTAAGTGATATTTCTTTCTATTTCCCAGAGTGATTTTAAACTAGTTTTAGCATTAAAGCAAAATCAAATAATGAGAGGTCATCAGATTTATAAATTTATCAGTAAACCAGTCAACCAGTTAACTTTTCTGCAGTCACACTGTCTTGTTTCTGATGTTTTTTTCAAATTTTGTTAGTGTCTCTATAGATAAAATTTCTGCAAAATATGATTTCTCCCAGTTCTTGCACTGAAGATAATACTTTTTGCCACACAACTACACTCATTAGAATTAATGTATAAAATTTCCAAAAGAGAGGACAGAATTATTTCAATCTTAATCAGAGTCACATCAACTGAGTTAAGATAATACATGGAAAATGACAGACACAGTTCTTATGGAAGACAGAGTGTTCATTGGGTTGAGGAAATTAAAAATATGTTAAAATTATTTAGTCAAATAAAATCTCCCCTGTTCCAACTTTTAAAAATTAGTTTATTAGTGTCAATTTTTTATTTTCCATAATAATGCAATTTTATTATAGTATGTTATTATAGTTTTCCTGTTTTTTTTTTAGTTTTTAGTGCATTGTAGTTATACATAGTAATGGGGTTCATTTTGACATAATCATACATAAATGGAATATAATTTGCTCCATTTCAGTTCCCAGTATTTATTCTTTCCATCCCTCCATTCCCCTACCTCTATACTTCAGGTCTTTCTTCTATTTATTTATTGTTTTTTTATTTTTAAATTGGGGGCTTTGTAGATAATATGTAAAGGCAAATTCATATATGTACACAGCATAATTTGGTCAATTTCATCTCTCATTTCTTCCTTTTTCATCCCTTCTCCCTCCTTCCATGATCTTCCTTCTATTTTCCTTATTTTGCTTTCTTATTTTTTCCTTTAGTTTGCTTTAGCTTCAACAGATGGGAAAAAACATTCAACCCTCAACTTTGGAGTATGGTTTGTTATACTTAACATGATATTCTCTAGCTCCATCCATTTATCAGCAAATGCCATAATTTCATTCTTCTTTATGGATAAATAAAACTTCATTGTGTGTATCTATTGCATTTTCTTTATCCATTCATCTGTTGATGGGCAATTGGGCTGAATCTGTACCTTGCCTATTGTGAATTGCACTGTTATAAACATAGATGTGCTTTTTTTGCTTTATACTCTGATTTTAGTTCTCTTGGATAAATGCGAAGTAGTGGGATAGCTGGGTGGTATAGTAATTCCATTCCTGTCTTTTGAAGAATCTCCACACTATTTTCTTTTGGAGGTATTCATTTGCAGTTCCTCCAAAAATGTATAAATGTTTTGTTTTCCTCACATACTTTCTGGTATTTATTATTACTTATATTGTTGATGATTATCATTCTACATGGACTGAGAGGAAATCTCAATGTAGTTTTGATTTGTATTTCCCTGATTGCTTGGGATATTAAATATTTTTCATATTTTGTTGGTCATTTATATTTCTTCTCTGAGTAAAGTCTGTTTAGTTCTCTGGACAATTTATTGATCCAGTTATTTGTTTATTTTGGTGTTAAGCTTTTTGAGTTCTTCATGTATCTGGATATTAATTCTTTTTCAGAAAAGTAACTGGCAAAGATTTTTTCCCATTCTCTAGTCTCTCTCTCTCTTCATGCTCCCTTAATTCACTTGTTGTGCAGAAGGTTTTTGTTCTAATTTGATGCCATCATATTTATTGATTCTTGGTTTTGTGTTTTGAGCCTTAGGGGTATCTTTAAGGAAGTTGTTTCCTGTACCAGTATGTTTAAGGATTGAGCCTCTGCTTTTATCTGATAGTGACAGTGTTTCTGATCTATTTTCTAGGTCTGTAATCTACTTGGAATTGACTTTTGTGAAAGGAGAAAGAGATCTAATTTCATTATTCTACATATGGATATTAAGTTTTCCAGTGTCATTTGTTAAAAGGACTCTATTTTCTCCAACATGTTTTTGACACCTTTATTGAGTATCAGATGAAGGTCTCTGCATGAGTATATCTTACTGTCTTTTATTTCATTGGCCTTCATGCCTATTTTGATACCAGTACCATTGTGTCTTCGCTACTGTAGTTTTGTAGTATATTTTGAGATCAGGTATTGTGATGCCTCCAGCATTACACTTCTTGCTCAGTATTGCTTTGACTTTTACAAGTCTTTTATTCTTCCACGAAAATTTTAGGATTATTTGTTCTAGCTCTGTGAAGAATATCATTGGTATTTTGATGGGGATTGCATTGAATTTTTATAACACTTTTGTTAATATGGACATTTTGACAATACTGATTTTGTCTATATTAGAACATGTGAGGTCTTTCCATCTTCTAAGGGCTTCTTCAGTTTCTTTCTTCAGTGTACAATAGTTTCCATTGTAGAGGTTTTTCATCTTTTTGGTTAGATTTATTCCCAAGATTTCTATTTTTTTTGAGGTTATTATGAATGGGATAATTTTACTAATTTTTTTCTCAGCAGACTAATTATTGGACTATAGGAAAGTGATAGTTTTTTTGTATGTTTATTTTGTGCCCTGTATTGTGCTGAGGTTGTTTACCAACCCTAGAAATTTTTTGGTGTCATTTTTTGGATCTTTAAATATAGGAACATGTCATCAGCAGAGATAATTTGATCTTTAACCTCTTCTTTTCCTATTTGTATATCTTTAATTTCCTTCTCTTACTTGATGCACTGAGGAGAATTTCAAGAACTATATTGAATAGGAACGGTCAGTATGGACATTTTTTTTCCTGGTCCTCATTTTAGAGGAAATGCTTGGAGTTTTTCTGCATTTAGTATTATGTTGGCTTTAGATTTGTCAGACATAGACTTTAAAATGTGGCTATTTCTATTCCTAATTTTTCCAGCATTTTTAACATGACAGGATGCTGGATTTTGTCTAAGACTTTTTCTGTAACATTGAGATAATCATGTGATTCTTATCCTTAATTCCTTTTATGTGGTGAGTTACATTTATTGATTTGCATAAGTAGAACCATATTTTCATCACTAGGATGAAACCTATTTGTTAATGGCATACTATCTTCTTAATGTTTTTAAAATGTGATTTCTTAATATTTTATTAAGTTCTTTTGCATCTATGCTCATCAGGAATATTAGTCTGTAGCTCTCTTTCCTTGACATTGTCATTGCTTTTTGTATCCATATGATACTGGCTTCATAGAATGGATTTGGGAGTGTTCCCTCTCTTTATATTTCATGGAATTATTTAAGAAAGATTGACAATAGTTATTCTTTCAAGGTCTGTTAGAACTTTGCTGAGAATCCCTCAGATCCTGAGATTTTCTTTGTTTGTTTTCAATTTCTGTTTCGATCTCACTGCTTGTTATTGGTATGTTTTGGCTATTTATATACTTATGGTTCAATTTGGGTGGGTCATATGTGTCTAGAAAGTTAATATCTTCTACATTTTCCAGTATTTTGGAGTATCAATTTTCAAAATAGATTCTAATGTTTCTCTGGATTTCAGAAGTGTCTGTGGTTATATCCCCTTTTTCATCTCTAATTTTGCTGATTTGAGTCTTCTCTCTCTTTGGACTCATTTGGCTAAGGGCTTATCAATCTTGTTTATCTTTTCGAGAAAATCAAATCTTTGTTACAAGAATAATTTGTATTGCTTTTTATTTTTAATTTTACTAATTTTGGCTCTGATTTTATTTCCTGTCTTCTACTTATTTTGAATTAATTTGTTTTTACTTTTCCTGGGCCTTTAGATATAATATTTGATTATTTATTTGGGATCTTTCTGTTTTGTTTCCATGTACAATGCTACAAACTTTCCATTTAGAATTGCTTTCATAATGTCCCAGAGTTATTTATATGTTTTATCTCTGTTCTCATTTGTTTTTTAAAGTTGTTTGATATCTCCTCAGATTTCTTCTATAACCTATTCCTAATTCAAAATTCTCTTAGTAAATCTGCAGGAGTTAGAAGTAATTTCTGTTCTTTAGCTTGTTATTGATTTCTAATTTTATCCCAATATGATCCGATAGAATGTTCATCTCTCTCTTTTTCTTTTTTCTTTGCTAATACTTGTTTCATTTCCTAAAATACAGCTTATATTTCAAAAGGTTCCAGGTTCCATGTCCAACGGAGAAGAAAATAAATTCCATTCATATAGGAAATATTCTATAGGTATCTGTGAGGTTTATTTTATTAATTTTTTTTTCAGTTCTGAAGAACCATCAGTTTATGTCTGGGAATTCAGGAACTCACTGTTGTGGACACTTCTAGAGATGCTGGGACACAAGAACTACTTCCATGGTTACTATATTTTTCTTGCCAGATGGTGCTTGTTAATCAACCCAGGTGTCCAAATCTGCTTGCTTGGAGGGTGGTGCATCTTCTAGCTGTTTTTGTTGGGTGTAGAGGTACACCGTGAAAGTCTTAGGACTGCTGCTGATTGAAATTGATGGTCACCTGATCCCCACAGCTAGAATTTCTTTATAGCAGCATAAGTCTTGGTGACTGTCTGCAAATGTGTGGTCTGTGAATGCAAACGCCCTGTGAGCAGTCTGTGGCAAAAATCTCACTCCCTCGGGCTGATGTGGATGACTGGGGTGCTGTTCCATGGCTGGAATAGACTGTCAGTTGGCCAGCCTTCCTCTGAGCTCCTTTAACTGTCTGGTGATTATGAATCATTAAGTACCTGCTTCCCTCTCTTGGGGCTTCTTTGTAGCAATGCTATCTAAGCACATGGTGATTGTCTGCAACTGAGGGTCCTGTGAGTGCAGGCTCTCTGCTGGCAGACTGTTACACAGAAGTCTCCTCCTGGTTACTGCAGATCATTGGTTTTTACCTGTTACTCTGAATAGGGTGGGATGCCAGTTTGCCTGTTATCACCTGAGCTTCTGCAGAGGCTCTGGGGAGCTCTACAAGTTTCTTCTAGATGTATCACTGAGACAAACCACTTCAGAGGCATTCCCTATGGTTTTATTTGTTACTATCTGTAGGTGGGGAGAAGATGAATGTATTCAATCTCTTCTAGGAAGGCTGGCTAGTTGTGGGCTCTACATACTAGCTGTGCTGCATGAAACAGCTTTCTGCCCACAATTTGGGCTAGACTGTGTGATCTCCTTCATTGTCTTTGCTGTTTCTGCCCATTTTAATTTGATTCACATTTCTTTCCAACCATTGTTAAGGAAGTAAGATTATGGACTTTTCCTTTCCCTCTTTCTCTCTTTGTTATCCCTCCCCCAACTGTACCCCTGTCAGAGTTTCAGATCAAGGAATTGTCTTGATTTTCTACTCCAGTAACCAGATTCCAAGTCCCTCCATATCCCAACTTGTCCAATATTGAGGTTCCAGGTGTTTGTTCTGTTACCCACCTTTCTGGTCAATTGTTCTTTCACTGCTTTGTTTCTGGGATTTGGAGAGGGGTCAGGGTTTTCTACCTAGATCCACACTGCCACCATCTGAATCTCAATATTTCCTTTTATATTTTATATTTTTCTTTTCTATTAACTACTTGCATATCATCAATTCTCTTTAACTCCTGTGTGGTTCTTCTAAGGAAGATTTATTAATGTTAGCATCTTATTTAATTCTTTTAAAAAATATATATTCACCTGACCATTTCACTAGTTCATGCGGTAGATGAATGCTAATGAAGATGAGTAAATATTATTTTAAAAATTATTTAAAAATATTTTAAATCTAAATCACCTTCTTCTTCCCAGGTATTTTTGGCTGAGTACACAGGACCTCTGCTAATATATCTCCTGTTTTATTTGAGGATCTCATATGTATACGACATGAAAGAGAGCACTAGAAGGGTGCGCCACCCAGTGGTACAGTAAGTGATACATTAGCTTTTTTTTTTCTTTTTATTTAATTTTTTGATTCATTGAACACAAATGGAGTACAGCAATTGTTTTTCTGGTTGTACACAAAGAATGGAGAAAGGATAGAGAGCATGGAGGGAAGGGAGGGATGGGGTTGAGGTTGGGGGGGTAAGAATAATAACAGTGTGTGTGACAGACATCATTGCCCTGTATACATGTATGAATGCACAGATGGGGTGCATTTGTGCATTAGTTCTTATAGGGGAGGAGATGTTTCTCAAATTGCAACTGCAATTGGATAAACCCATCAGAAATTGAAAATATCAGGTCTAAATGCATTTAAAAGACCTAATTTATAGAACATTATAGCTTAGCAACACAGTAAATTGTAGACTTATCAGCTATTCACCCTCATGGTGATTATATGGCTAGCTGTGGCATATGACACACTGTTGCTGCCCAAAACACCAGAGACTTGTACTACATATCCATTGCAAGAAAAAAAATGTAAGTTGGAAGTACAATTTGTACTGAATATGTATGGATTTCCTAAAAAATTTTAAAAACTCATGAATCCAGCTATCATTCATTGGGGGCTTCTGTAGTAAGCAGATACTATGTTAATAATGTTTGTTTGCAAACTCAATTATAGTATATTCTATTACAGGAAAATATATTTAGGTAATTATAAGAAGTATGTACCAACCAACTTGCATATTTATAAAGATGGAACTATTATGTATAACTCAAATAGAGATAATTCAAATAATAATTATAAAGCAATTATAAAATCAAGTATTATAAACAGAAACACATCTAAAAAGCTGAGAGACCGTGTATGGGCCTCAAAATGCAAATGTTTCTCTGAAAAAACATTGGCAATATTTTTTTCAATGAAAAAACATTGGCAAAATGTCAAAAAACATTTTGCACAGGAGTAATGACAATACTAAACAGGGGGAAATGTTATACAGGTTACATTTAGTAAATCATGACAGAATTTAAAAAAGAGTAGATCAGATATCAAACTAATTTGGATAACCATTATATCAGCAGATTGTGAATATAATCTCTCTCAAAGAAAGCATACCAAATTAAAGAAAAAGAGTCATTATTCAAAGTCCCACATTAGAGCATAGGTTACAGTTTTGTTAAAAGAAAAAAAAAACCTGAACAAATGAATTCATTAAAAATGCTCTAGGTGAATTAAGAAGCAAAATATAAATGTTAAAGACATTTGAATAATAGGAGATAGAGAAGGAACTTGGCCCTGACTTTCTCATCTTCAAACAGGCTTCCCCTTGCCCTTGACTGCTGTGCTGCAGCCAGCCGACCACCTTTCCTATCCACTATGTTCCCTTCCACCCAAGGGAGTTTGCTCATTCCCTACCTCTTTTTTATACTTAAATGTTAAACAGAAGGTCAATATTCCTTATTCAGTGTAACCACTCCTTCTCCTTCCATAACAAAAATAATACTAAAATGATTTTCCCTTGAACAACCTATTAATTTAATATTATATATTCACATAATCATTTGCTTTCTGTTTCCCTCAATAGAGTTTTAAGGTTTACAATGAACATATATAGATGTCCAGTCTATTTTCACTAGCTAACATATTACTTAACTTATATTCCCAATATGATATTGTAATTAATAGGTAAATGAACCAATTACATACATATTTATACATATTTAATTATTATAAATACATATTTATTTATATATTTATATATGTATGTATATATATATATTTATTTATTTATTTTACCTTGGGTGCTTGGAGCGGATGAAAGAGGAAAAGCTGACCAGACTAGAAGTTTTGAGATGGAAAATGAAAGGGGAACTTTTTTCTTTGATTTTTTGAGGGATGAGTCATATTTCAACTAGCGAATCTGAGGGATTTTTATGTGAAAATGATATATGATACAAAGCACTTTAGTGCGTGGTATCTACAGAAAAAAGTGTAGAATAGCGGAGACAGAGCCAAGCAAGGAGACATTGGATTGCACTGATGATGGTCTTGCCTAGGAATATGAGCTTCTTTCTTTTTCTTAAATGAAGAAGAATGTTTAATTCATTGAGGTTGAGAGATTAGAAAGAAAATGCAAAGGCTACCACTAATTTTCTAGAGCAAATATGTAACATATACTAGAAACACAGAGCAGCATAAATAAAGAACATTTTAAGCGGTATTCTCAAAGGAATTAACTGACAATGGTTACTGTTCTTAAACACAAACAGAATATTTTAAAAATTTTCAATGATAAATGTTTGCCATATTGTTTCAGAAGAACAAATATATTAAATATATATGAAAGCATGTCACAGGAGATGTATTTAAACTCCCTTTGAAATTTAAGCATTTAATGGAAAAGTACAAAATGATCTCAAGACTTCTAAGACAATCTGATTTCAGGATAATGTTGCTTCTCAAGATTCAGATCGCTTTTCAAATGCCACACCCAATTGTCACAAACTCAAACGTTAAGTTATACAAATTGCTTTCAGTCATATTACATAGTCAATTTTTTTTTCTTGTTCATTTTGTTTTGCTAAATTCATACAGAACATTCAAGCACTATAAAGTTTTTTGGATCTCTGAGAAACCTTTGGGCATTGGGATTAAGGACATATCTCCCACAGAATCTTTATCAAGTATTTCCTGAATATCAACCTATTAGCTAAACATTTCCTTCTTCATCTTCTTCAAGAGAAACCTGGTGCCCTGCCTCTCTTGTAGCTCTGTAGGGTTAAAACTGCACTTTATTTCATAATCTTCACATCTTGAATCTTACTTGGTAAGGGATAAGATATCCTCAAATATTATGATTGGAAAAAAGAACTAAATCCAAACTTATTTGTGAATTTACAATAAGTTCAGGAATGGAAAAAGAAAAAACTGGTGCTTGGTAGGAAGCCCAACATGATCAAATAGAATCATAATATTTCAAACTGAAATCAGACTTGGTTATGTACAATGTGGCAATATCTGACAGGAAAGCTCTAGCTGTATATCCTTTCCTATGCCCTTGTGTGATAATATAAAACAAACAGGGGACCTAGTTCACAGTTATCTTATCTTGAGCCAAAATTTCTTATTTGGGGTTCTGGTACATGGCTAGACTTAATCTAAATTTTATGACTTCTTAAAAAAGGTTAGAAATTGTATCACACAGGCGTTTTTATAACTACTCTTAAATGTAACCCAGAAGTGAGGAGAGACACCATTTCCCTTACCAATTCTTAGAATTTACAGATCAACCTTCTATGTCAGGACATTTGATTTTTTTGTTTTGATTTGTTTTGCTGTCTAGGAAGCGCATACTCCAGATACCCACATTGTTTTGTCTTCCACCTTTTAAAGAATTTATGTGTTAATTATTAATATAAACATTACATAGAACATGTGTCTGACATTACCAGTATATAATTATACTTTTATGAATTAATAATGATAGACTTCCAGTTGACTTAATCAGGATACTATTGTTTAATTTTTGTTTGTTTTCCTTAAAGTCATTACTATATAAACCAGAAATCATTCTTTGTGTTGATGATGTTGTTGTTGTTGTTGTTGTGCTGAGAACCAGGACCTCCCACATGCTACACAAGTGCTCTGTCACCGAGTTACAACACAAAACTCATTAATTCATTTTTGTTCAAATAAATTTTCAACTTGATAAATAATCTCAATGTCTGATTTTACAAAGAGTAAATGGTATGCCAAATTTTCTGCTCAAACTCTGTTGATAAAATTACATCATCTTTGATTCATACTGATTTTGTTAATAGCAAAGCTTGTGAAATTTGTTTTTTTCCTTCTGACAAAATATGTTTTTTGACAATTTTAATGGAATACTTCTTAATATATCTAGAAAAATATACTTCTGTAAGTCACATTTGATATTTGCTTTTAAAATAACAGCTACATTAAAATGACAAGAGGCAGCAATTTAGAATATAACAAAAAAGACATGAAAAGACAAAATATTACAACATGTTATATGGGTAAAAAACAAACAAAAACAAATGATGCCTTGTGATTGTATGGAAAATGAAACTAAAACATTCTCAATTTTATTATCTTCTGAAGGGCAACCAGACAAATTTATTTTGTATATTGTTAAATGTCAAATGCATTCTAAGTAGATTTGGAATATTTTTAAAATTTGAAAACTGCTTCAATCTTCAGTCATTTTGGTATGAAGTCATTTGCAATTATAATATTTAGACCTACTTCTGGGGCAAGTGTGAGCATAGCAGTTTAGGATTTATATCATAAAAAAATCTACTATTATCAGAAGTAAATTCACAGACTCCTACAACAGTTATTTAATTATCAATTTTATAAGAAATCTGGAATAAAATATTAGTAAAAACTTGTGTTTGGTTACCAGAATCAATATTTTCTAATACATGGAATATTATAGTAAACTAACACAAATGTAAAATATCTCATGGAAAACAAGCAAGAAAGGATTTTTGGAAGGAAATGTAATGTTTGTTTGTTTGTTTTCCAGTTTGGCTTGCTTCTTCCATTGTATACATTATATCCGATATCTTTTGGAAACTTTATTTGTTCACAAAGTTTCTGCAGGACGTACACCTTTGAAAAATTTGATACAGGTGGGAATTAATTTGTTTTGTATTTTAATTGTTATTGAGTAAATTTGTATATTGATCATTAGCAAAGCATTGAATAATGTTTCTTTTCCTCAAGACTAGATTTTCTGATTAATTGTGTCAGCATTTATTAAACCTTCTGTTCCTGAAATGTCCTTCCTTGAGTAATTCTATTTGAGCTGCCCTCAGCCAATAATTATGCAGAGAGATTTTCCATGATCTTATCTTATAAGACCAGTTTTATACTCTAAGGAACATTTTCATTTTCAGAAAAGTTAGCATTGAATTCAGATTCTTTAAGTGCCTCTTGAATAAGGATAAATCTCACATAAAAATATTCCTAAAATACACACTTTTGTGTGATCAGTATGACAATAACTATATCCTATTTATGACAGAAATCAGTGTAATGCTATGGTCTTTGCTCCCAGAAATGGTGAATGTAACAGTTGTCAACTACCAAATAGCTATCAAAAATGGGAAATTGTTTGAATGATTGAGTTAAAAATGTATAATAGACAACATTGGTCTCTTCAATTTGTCCTTTTAAATTAAAATTTAATTTAATTTAATTTAATTTTCACTTTGAAATTTATTTAAAAGATATATTCTCACCCAAAAAAGTGACCTGATTTTTGGCAAATACCCACTTTCAAAAATGTCCCCAAAACAGCGCCAATTTTGTTGTTGTTGTTCTAAGACAGAGGGCAACCCTAGAATGCTACAAACTTACAAATCATTCAGAACAGCATTTATTCATTCATCCATTGATTTATTTATTCCTCTATTATTTTTATTTCTTTTGCAACAACTTCAAGCTATGTATCTAATAGTCTAGTATTCCTAAATCTAGATTATATTGGAAAGGGTCTAGTGAATTAAGATGTATATTTGCTAATATTAAATAATTCATATCTTTTATGTTGTTAGAACAACTTATGCAATAATTTATTATTTTTTACCTCGTTCATATTTTTGATATACAAAACCATTCTTGAGTAATCTTTCTTAAATAAAAGTTGCTTTTTACCTATATTATAAATATCCATTAATGTCAATAATAGTGGAACAAGGGAATATACATCCTCAGTGATATAAAAATAATTTTAAAAAACTGCCTTCATAATTGAAGAATTTCATTTTTCTAGTTTAGACACTTTATAAAAATGTTTATACAAAGAATGGCTCAGTGTGTGAAATAAATGTATGAGGTGGCTTCCAATGATTTCACATGTATAGCTTCCATAATCTCTGTTTTGCTTCATTTATTTGTAGGGTTGCGCCTTTTACTGGGGATTCACTTCTTGGATTGCCTACTACATTAACCATCCATGGTATACACCACCTTGTACGTAGAATTTCTCCTCATCTAACTACATATGAAATTCCAAGCTTAAAATTCTGCTTTACTTATATAGAAAAGATGAAAAGTATGGCATGCTTCAAGGAATAAGTAACAAAAACTATCCATTTTAACTTGCTTTCATATCATAATTTATTGTTTTATGTAGAACTAAGTGACTGAATTTGACTGACAGATTTATTTTCTCTTTATAAGGACTCTAGAAAAATTATTTATTGATTGAAAACCTTAAAAAGGAAACATAAAAAAGAATAAAGATTAAAAAGAAAATATTTATATAATTATATACTACAAGTGTTTTAGTAAGCTACTTCACTGCTGTGACTAAAAGATTCAACCAGAACTATTTTAAAGGAAGAAAGGTTTATTTGAGGGCTCATGGTTTCAGAGATCTTGGTACATAGAAGGCTGTCCCTTTGGTCTGGGCTTGAGGTGAGGCTGAACATCATGGCACAAGATTGTGGCAGAGGGAAGCAGCTTACATCATGATCAAGAAAAAGAGTCTCCACTCTTCAGCTACAAAATATATACCCCAAAGCCCCACCCTAATTCCTACCCCCTCCAGCCACACTCTACCACTTCAGTTACTACTCAGTGAATCCCTATCAGTTGTGTAAATCACTGATTGGATTAAGACTCTTACAACCCAATCATTTCTCCTCTGAATCTTCTTGCATTGTCTCACATGTGAGCTTTGGGGGTAACAAGTCAGCCATAAACTATTTTACAAGTAAACTATAAGCATTGTTCATTGTTATTGTTTTAAATTAAATTTGGGCTGAGGATATAGATCAGTTGGTAGAGTGCTTACCTCGCAAGCACAAGGCCCTGGGTTCAATCCCTAGCACCGTAATTAAAAAAAAAAAATTGATTCACTGAGGAAAAATAGAGACTTTTTTTTTCTGTGACATATTGATGCCTATTTATAGATATTTATAGATTGATATTTCAAATATTTTAGTCCTTGATACAGATAAACAATTTGGAGAGAAGCACAATGGGCCAACCCTAAATCTTTGACTCCTAATGTTATGGAAAACAGTCTTGTCCTAATCAGTGAATTCCATTTCTTTATTAAACATGTACATTTCTCAGATTTTACTGCAGCCTGTAAGGAACATCAAGCAGAGTTCAATAATTAAATGTTTTCTCATTTAATTGTCAGTTACTTTGTGGTCTGTTTCTTACATTTATATAGTTCAGGATAAATGGAAATGAATGGTATAGTAAAGCTTTATTTTAGAATTTAGAAAACAACAAACTTCCTTAATTTTTTTCTGAAATATTGTTGTAAAGAATTATATTTTTCAGGGTCTTTACTAAGATCAAAATACCTTGTTCAATGTGAAATGAAAGGAGGTGAAGAGTAATTTATTAAATGTTCAAAGTTGAACTCTCTTCTAGATACTAACATGTAACTACTTATAATGAAGGAGAAAATTTTCTAATTTTACATAGCTGGTCTTTCAAATATTTTATTATAGGATGCCCTAATTATCCATAGAATCTGAACAGATTGATGTATTTGCTCTATACTATGTTGATAAGAGCATCCAGTAATAAATGATAATTCATATATCAGGTACAAAATGATAACAGAGATTGAGTTTGTAAATACATGCAAAATATTTATTGAAAATAACTGTTAAAAAGTATATATCTTTTGTAGTTGCTATTTTTTTTGTAGTTGAATGTTATTATGCAAGTGTAAATTTATGTAGAACTCAAATTCAGTGAAATATCTGTTATGTTACAATACAGATTTCAAGTGGAAAGTGAGAACCTTGTATAGACAGTCCACACTTTATGGGTTTGTAATATACATAGAGTTCAGTTCCATCATATATTATGGTTCAGATTTCACTTACCACAGTATGTTATTGCAATTGTATAAAGTACAAATTTTGCAACTAATTCATAAATCCACATAACTCTAGGCAATCCATAGATGAACATAAGTGACAAGTCATGTCTGACATTAATTGGTAATTACACATCTATTACAATTAAATATTTAATAGCTCCATTGGTAGCATTTATCAAGGTTACAAATTTACATTCATCTGCATGTGAGCATGTGATCAGTATTTGTCTCTTGATCAGACTGTGAGTTCTATTAAGGTAAGGTTTGCTTTTAGCTTTTCCTATAATTTATCACAAGCATTAAGTAAGTGCAATGCCTGTTATACAAATTCCTAATGGAGACTGCAGAGTGAGTGAAGTTATGTCAGGTTGTATCAACAAGTAAAAGAATAATGGCAAATATAATTTAGTATAACATAATCATCACAATTTAGATAAGAATGTTTCATCATAAGAAAAAATGTATATAATATTAAGGGAAAGATAGTTGTAAGTCCTGTGATGAAAATATAATGCACTGGGCATGTTGGCTGTTGGTGCAGGCCTGTAATTCCAGTGACTTGGGAGGCTGAGGCAGAAGGGTCTCCATTTCTAGACTATCCTCAGAAATTTAGTAAGGCCCTAAGCATCTTAGCAAGACACTATTTCAAAATAAAATATTAAGAGGGCTAGGATGTGACTTAATGAGGTCCCCTCGTCTCAATCCCTCATATAAATATATATATATATATATATATATGTATATATATAAACTGATATATACATACAAATATATACATATATATATATTTACACACACACAGACACACACACACATACACATCAGTTAAAATAATGCTGGTCATAAAACACTCCCATATATATGACCAATTAAAATAATGAGTAGTTAAAAACAATGATGCAAAATACAATTTATTATTAACATTTTTGTTTTTATTGTCAGACATTAAAAAAGAGATATTATGGAGTACCATAATATGTTAGGCCACACAGTTTTTGCTTTTATGATAAGAAATGATAAATGACAGAGATTCAATCTTTCTTTAAAGAGATTAATAACACAAATTAATTTTATAGATTCTTTTTAAATGTATCACTACAGCACTAGAGAAGTATTCTCTTTTCAACAAAAATATTTACAACACTTAAGTATCATCCCAAAATGTAGATAATATACATCATCATACTACTGATTAGACAACAGTCATGACTACTAAACATTGCCTGAATTACATCTGTAGTGTGACAATACATAGTGAGTATTTGCATAAAACCTTCTTTTCCTACTTTCTAGCATTTGGAAATAGGCAAGTCACAGTATCTGCTATCAATTTTCTGGTATGTATCAAATATTTATTTGCTACTCAATGCTTTAAAGCATAAAATACATTGCTTTTGAGGAGTTGTCACATAGAAAATAAGATCTATTTTTATATCAATATATTATATATAATGCTATAAAATGAAATAAATCAAATAATATCCTATACTCAATTCATTAACTCTCTAAGTATTTAAATCAAAATGTTGTAGTTACTTATAAAGTATAATTTCAAATAATAATTATTTGAAATTTTGTAACTATTGGAAACTGATTCTTCCCATTGTCTACAGTCACCAATTTACAAAATTCTAAGAGCAAAAAATTTTACCAGTGTACCAAATAGACATCCAAAAACAACTTTGGCAAAATGGTTAATGTAGCTAATTCAGCATGAAGTCTTCCTTCAATTTTTTATTTCCCTTTCTTATTTTATGTGTGTTAGAGATTGAACCCAGGGCCTTGAGTCTTTCCAAATTGTTTTCAGTCCTGTTCTTTAGACCTTTTCTATGGAACCAACATGTTTATTGATTGAATTATATACTAATTGATATCAATTATATATATGTGTAAGACAAAAATAATATTACTTCATTTGTTAAACTACTACAATGCTATAATACAGAAAAATGTTGCTGTTACTTGCATATTTCTTTCTTTTTTAGTGGATTTGAAAATGTTGCTTTAGTATTTTTGATGTTTCTGTATATTTATTATCTACAAAGTTTTTATCTGTTGTGTGAGAACTGTTTTATTTTATTATCTAAGAAAATTTTATTATCTTTGACAATTTAAGCTTTAAATAATATAAAATCAAGCTTAATGATAGTAAATGCCTAAATGTTATATGATAAATGAAGACTTCCAGTTTAAGTAAGAATGAATAGAGGGGAAACCTAAATCATGCCAGCAGCATCCCAGTGTTTCATATTAAAGTTCTTCTGAAATTGTAATCAGTAAGTAATAGGATCATACTGAGTTTTAGAGCATGACAGCATTTTCTAAGTTTACTCAGCCCCAACTTAAGAGGAAATTATACTAACCACATTCATGCGGGCCACTTATTGTTTTGGTTTGTATTGCAATTCCCAGAGTTTTAAAGCTGGAACTTAAGAAATTTACTGCTAGTTCTAATTATTTAAAGTACATTAGGAAGTCATTCTTTTTTGTGGCTAACACACAATAAGGGAAGTGGGGAGGGGAAGAATAGAAGACTAGGGAATTAGACAACAGGGAATGAAGGAAAGGGAGAGTAATGGGAATAGGAAATAAAGTTAAAATGAATTGGATGTAACTTTCCTATGTTCATATATGAATATGACCAGTGAAATTTCACATTATGTACAAGAATTGAATTCTAGTTAGAATAAGTTTTACTCCATATATGCATATGCACTCTACTGTCATGTATATCTAAAAAGAATGAATAACAACATATTAAAAATCCATTATGAAATTTCTATGTTGAAAATAAACTAAACATCTCTAGGGTTATAAAGATATAGTTGTTTTATGTTCCCAACCTTAGAGAATATACAAATAAGTGTTTTACCAGTGCATAGCAAGATGAAAGCAATAGCTTGTTTATTTACCATATTTCTCTCCCTTTATATTGTGTTTATAATTTTAGCATATAACTGGTATGTTGGGAAGGGTATCCAATGACAAATTATGTATAAATTCAAGAATACTCCAGATAGGTAAATGAAACCTATGGCTCAGTCTTCGAGTAAAAGATGATTTTAATATGTGGTTTTGTTGTGGTAAACAGGAAGAAGAAAATGGTTTGATGGTTAAAAGGGCAAAAATATTAATAATCTCAATACAAACATGTTCATCAGAAGAAAAATATAATTTTCAAATATAATTTTCAAAGATATTTTATTTTAATAAATATTTTTAAATTATATCTCATTTTGCATTTGGCATTATAAGTGATAAAAATAAGTATGACATGATATCTGTAATGAGAGATGCACAGATACCAAAAGGTATGAAGACTGATCCTACAGCCCACCTCCAGTAGTTTGAGAGGCTGAGACAGGAGGATCCAAGTTCAAAGCCAGCCTCAGCAACAGGGAAGTGCTAAGGAACTTCAGTGAGTCACTGTTTCTAAATAAACTACAAAGTAGGTCTGTGGATGTGGCTCAGTGGTTGAGCGCCCCTAAGCTTAATCCCTGGTACGTCCCCCGCCACAAAAAAAAAGACAAAACATACATGTAACAAATCATTAATTTAAAATTGTTTTCTGGAGTTGAAAATGAGAGAAATTTAGAGAAGATCAATATAAGATAATAATTTATTAGTGATTACACTGGTAACAAATTATCACAAGTTCTACTGAACAAATAATATATGTCAGGTATCTGAATTAATCATAAAGTCCCTAGATTTAAGAATTGATATTTGCAGTAGCTGGGGATAGATATCAATTGTAAAGTAATTGTCTAGCATGTGTGAGGAACTGGTTTCAAATCCTAGCACTTTGAAAAAAGAAAGAAGTAGAATTAATATTTGCATTTTGGAGATAAGACAAAATTCAAAACCTCTAATTCACCTACTCAGTCTCTCACAACTAATAAATGAAAGATGTGGCATGAAAACACAGACTCATGGATCCAAAGTCTACATTTACCCACAGTCACAGATGAAAAGTCAAACCAAAGCAAAACATGAGCAAACAAACAAATATAAACTAAGCAAAAATTTATTAACTGAAAGCTCAAAATTCAGCTTTATATTTCTAATGATAATTTAAAAAGCAGAAGTCTCCCTTACAATTATTTTGTGGAAGTATCTTTGTGTGAAATTAGTAATTATATTGCTTTGGATATCTTTAAATATTGTTTTAATGTATTTGGTATGTTTTTAGCATTATCTCCTGATAAAATTATTCTATTGAAATTAATTATGTCAATTAGCAGTTTTGCATGATGTTTCTACATGATGAGAAATGATTTGAATTTTCTCTTTTAATGTATTTATTTTCTAAAATTTACAATGTGTTGAAATACATGCCATCTATTTTGTGTGAATTACCTAGACATCACATTCTGTAGAAATATTGTATGGAAAGAAATGCATAAGAAATGTTTGAAAAGAAAATAAGAAATCAGATATGTTTTAAGAGACTAATTAGTATTAAAGGAACTAACTTAAAAGGATCTAAAATTTTGGGATATATTATATTTAAAACTAAAGTGACTTTAAATGATAGTGATTTTGAGTAACAATCTATTATCAATACCAAAGTATTTCTTTGTTGAACAAATACTTTATCATACCAGATAAGGTGTATATGGAAGACAAAGGAAGGATCTCACCTTTAAAAGAGATATTGAAAATATGCAATATTATTAGTCCCAGGAGTCTATGATAAGTCTTTGATCTTATTAGAGGGACATAATGACCTATAACATCACCTTGGTGGAATATCCAAGATCAAGAGATTCGATGACATACAAATAGCAAGGGTCCTTGTGGAGCAGTACTGTTTACAATAGGCATTTTAAACTGAGCTGAAACCAAAAAAGGTAAAGTACATCTTCAGAATTTCTCAGTGTGTCTAGTTGTTGTGTCTAGTTATTTAATATAGTCAAACAGTTTCTGACATTATTTTAAATTTTCCTTATTACAAATAGAGTAAAAATGTTTTTCTTGCATCTTTGGAATTAATGTAGTACATGAATTTTATATATGTACAGAATACAATTTTTTAAAAGTTAGACATTGGTTTATCACTTTATCACACTGAAAAATTGTAATATGTTGTAGATTTGTGAAGCTGGGAATCATTTCATCAATGTAATGTTGGCCCATCCCAATCATACAGGTTAGTTTCTTTTTCACTTTATTTTCCCTAGAGTGAATTTTGTTAATAATTATTTTTAAAAGCCTCACATGAATTTTTTTTTTAAGGAGAGTAGTAACAGTTGGAAATAACTTAAGAACAGTTCACCACATTTTTTTTTGTTTTTATGTATTCCAAATATTTAAACTAAATGATATTCTCTAATAATGATTTCCTTAAAACTCCATGTGGCGGTCCTCAACCACTCCCCAATAGACACACACCAAATAATCACACTAAAATATGTGAAAAACACCTAATGATTAAGAAGTAAATCAGCACAAAATCAGTTGAAGAATATTCAGATTACTGAACTCTCAATCTTGATCTGATTTACCAATATTTATATAATCCCATGATAGTTCAAATGACTTTTTAATTTTTTTTTCCTAATGAGATTGAACTTTAAAAAGACAAAACTCAATCACACTGAAATAGGCAGTGCCTAGGAGAACATTATAAATTTAATAGCTAAATACATTTGAAAAGTTTACAGTGGGTCATTTAAAAATGGCTTTGTTAAATCAGTCTTCTCATTTAGATTCAATAATATACCAGGATTCCCAAATGTTTACTGTAAATAGTACATAAATTTGTTGTAAACATGAAATAGAAATTGTTAACATTTGGACTTAAGTGTATTGATCCAGCTAAAAACATAAAGGCAGTTATGTTTTCTAGCATGTTTTAAGATCTACCTGAATTTTTTCACATTTTTTTGACAGACTGGTGAAGCATATTAAATGCTTTCCCAAATAATTGCTGTATGCAATAAAATATACAGCATTACAAAGGGATGTATTATGATAGAATGTTTGAAAAAGCTGTGTTGTAAGAATATATTTTATTACATTACTTAAAATCATGATTACTACTTGCTGGGTGTGGTGGTGCACACCTGTTATCGCAGAGGCTCAGGAGACTGAGGCAGGAGGATCATGAGTTCAAAGCCATCCTCAGCAAAAGTAAGGTGTTAAGCAACTCAGTAAGACCCTGTGTCTCAATAAAATACAAAATATAATGTCTGTGGATATCTAAAAATGCCCTACCATGATTTATCATAGTGAGAAAATTTCATATAGTGCAAATGCTTTTATGGTTTATTGTCTTCATTTGTATTGAAGTATAGTTTACATTTCATAAAGAGGTTAAATGTTACTTTAATCTGATACAAAATAATAGACAGTATATACTGACTCTCTTTGAAGGCATGTGACCCTCCAATAAAATTTTTCTGAGAGTCTAATATTTTTTTCATGTAAAGCAGAACACAGTGCAATTTAATGAAAATGTCTATCTAAAGTTATTCATATCATAAATTTTAATCATAATTTTGGCCTGCTAACAGTTTGTCAAGCTTCTTAATTTATTTGGAGTATGATATGATCACGTCAAAAGGAAAATTTTAAGATAACCTGCATGTTAAAAATGCATTTAAGAAAGCCACTCTATTTTAATATTTACTCCATACTTTATGTCGTTTTGTATATTTCTTTTGAGAAATCATATCCCATCCTAATTTTCTTTTCTTGATTGAGTTGGTCTTTCTTGCCTTAGGCTTAGGTGACTTTTTTATCATGAACGTCTATTATATTTTAAGGTTATGTGATAGAGTTGGTAATTCCAGATCAGTTTTCCCAGGACTTTAGGTAATCTTCTAGTTGGTTTATTCATATTTTATTTCAGTTCTGGAAAATTGTGTTGAAGTATTTTTTTTCAACTTACAACATAGTGAGTTTATATTTAATATAGTAATTTTCACCATGTGGATGTTACTCAATTAATACAAAGGTTGTTTTGCTTACATTGAGTCTCTCCCAATGTCAATATAAGGGTTTTTTTTTTCATTTTTTTTTCCATTTCAATATTAGACACATTGAATAAATTTTTCCAAACTTCTTTTTTCTGCTAGAGATAAATGTTTCAATTTTGTCTACAGTATGGTTTTAAAATTTGTTTTGTTACAGTGTGGAATATAAGGAAAGTTAAATTATATATCATTTGCCTCTAGTGTCTCCTTTACTTTCTATTTTTATCTTTTGTTGTTGTTGTTGTTGTTGTGGGATTAACATTTTTATCTCCTTAATCACTTTTAGGCAAACTGAAATATATTCCATATTACTGAGATTGATTTTGCTTTTATACAATTCTTTCTTGAATTCAATTTACATATTTTTTACCTTCCCATTTTTTCCAAATCTATTTGAGTTTTGGAGTTTCTTAATGATTATGTTCCCTAATGTTCACAAATGCTTGTGGTGTGTGTGTGGGTTTGTCTATGTGAGTGTGCTCTGTGTGTGTGTGTGTGAACATGTTCTATTAAAATTTTACTTTTTTGGAAGGAGATATTTTTATCAGCAGAAAAAAGACTGTTCTGTTCATATAGAAGTTGTGTTATGATGCTTGTCCATTTGCATTCATTTTAAATATGCAGATAACCCTTGAAGATAAATAATATTTAATACAAATGGGTGATTGAAATGAAATCTACTGGAGGAAGTGTGATCTGGAAAGCAGAGAGGGGATCTTCAGTTCCTAAAACTTGTTGCCTTCTTTCTTCCTTTCTTTTTTTTGGGGGGGTGGGGGCAGTGGGGATGGGTAGCATGGATTGAACCCAGGGGCTCTTAACCACTGAACTACATCCCCAGCTTTATTTATTTATTTGTTTGTTTATTTATATATTTATTTATTTATTTATTTTTATTTCCAAGGAGGGTCTTCTGAACTTGCTTAGGGCCTTCTTAAATATCTGAGGCTGGCTTCAAACTTGGATTGTCCTGCTTCAGCCTCCCAAGCCACTGAGATTATAAGAGTGTGCCACTATTCATGTTTCCTTCTTTCTCTTCTAAGCCTCTGAGTGATGCTTTTCCTATCTGAGCTGCTTTCCCATCCTGTTTCCTCTCTTGGATACCTCTCTTGGAATATACTTCCCTATCTAGAAGTAAAGAAATTAAACCTTTCTTCTTAATTGGGGAAGATACAAACTGCAGTATGTTTCTTGGAGTGAATATCCCTTAATCATCTGGTTCCTTAATATTTTAAATGCATAGATCCTAAATCTTTGTAGTCTTTATTATCTTACATCACTTCCATCTTAGAACCACAAAAGTCTCAATAAAGCTTTAAATATTTTAGCCACTTCTACTTGTTCCATATGAATAGCACAAAATTATTGATTTAGTATAATAGGAGATTTTTAGTGAGATTCTTGATTACTTTAGGTTTCCTTATCCATTATGACAGAGGGCCAACACATTAAAGTAGCTCTAGAATAAAATTGAAAATGTATGCTATTATTCATTTTAAAGAAATAAAATGGTCATGATACCCTTTTCTTATAGATGTTGAAAAATACATTTGTTAAATCAGTGGCTATATACACATACCTAGGCCTAGGTTAATCTGCTTTAGTGAAGATTGCATTAGCTCGTACTCAGTAACAATGAAAGGGAAGACTTGATCAAATTTTCAGTACTGAAGTGAATTAAATGATGAAATAATGAAAAAGATTGTCCAAGCATACTTAAGATCTTAAATACATCACTAATCTCTCCATGGGATACAATAATGTTTTACAGAAAAATGGATTCTTTCAGAGACTTCCAGTGGCTTTTCCCATTGCAATAACTATTGCCCTAAAGACAGAGGCACTATTAGGAAAGTTTTACAAACTACAAAGTATATATATTCCAATTATAGATTCATAGTCTGGGAGTGTGGACTCAGTGAACCTATTTTATCTAACAATTCTTGATATGCAGGTATCTTTTTCTTGCTCTAGCACATCATTCCATTAATACATGACCATAGCTTATTTAGGATAGTTCTTCTAATGTGAGATTATGCAAGCAATTGTCACTCACACTTGTCTTGGCATTCCAAATTCTTTCCTCTAGTTTTCTCAGACAATTTTTCCATCAATGGGTTTGAAGTCCGAGGACTGATTTAGGTACAAAAAATGGGAAAGAAATAGTGAACTTTATATTGTACCAACTCTTGTAATTCTCCTGACTATTCATCTGTAATTTGTTTGTCTAAATTTAGAAATAATATTGTTAGGTAGCCAATTATCTAGCCTCTAGGGATTTTGTATTCATCACAAGCCATAGCTTTCTGTGGGTGAAGCCTCCTCCAAAATTGCTCATTTATGGTTTATCATACTTAGGTGGTATAGTTGGAGTTAGTTTCAATTTGGGGCAAGAGGAGAGATCCTTTAATCACAATCACTACCAGGAATCTCAGTTTGAAAATGAATTCACTTCTACTCTTCTTGCTACACCAGAGAGTCAACAATAATCTTAATTATGGCAGTAGCCTTTTATTGAAACATATAAAACTTTGGAAAAGGGTGTATCCCATTGGCCCTTCCAAGGAATGTGGGAAAGAACATGGAAATGTGACACATGGGGAGAAAAACTCCTTGCATAGGAAAGGGCCCTTCATTCGTACCCTTATATAGATAATCTGCTCTAGGAGTCTGTTTCTCTAAGTCACTTCCAACCTTCCTCCCTTCCCTGCCATGGAAATGCTAATATTTCTTCTTTACTACTGTGGGTGGTTGCTAGGTGAATGCTAGCATGGCGTTTGCTTAATCTTAGTAGTATAATTAATCCTATATGCTAAGTGCTCAGAAGTCATAAACCTGCCTTTGTCCAATTTTATATTTTGTTCCTCTTATCAAATACCCTCAATATCACTTGCATTCTTGTATAGTATGTTGGTTCACATTGGGAATCTGCAGCTCCTTGGGAACATAATATCTTTTTTCCTTAACCAACTCAGAAAAACCTTAGGTAGGTTATATAGTAATATAATTTTAGTAACTGGTAGAGGTTAGGAGGGGATATGGGGACGATTCTAAAGAAGATTTTCTTATAGCTTGTTTCCCTTTTTATTGACTTTTAGTAAAGGGGTATTAATCTTTAATTGGGAAAAGTGGTTCATTTCTGTAGGCTCAAGAAGTTCATGAAAATATAGATCTTCCAAGATTTTTGGACACCTTGGAATGTAATTGTATACCTTTGGAGTTTGACTAGTCTTACAATTAAGTACTGGGTGTGTTCCTCAGCTTTCTGTGTCCTTATATGGCAAAAAATAAGACCTCTTTACCTGTTACCAAGGAAGACTTCTAATATTCAACTTTGACTTTTAATTGCCAATTATAAGTTTCATTTTTAACACTTGCTTTGTCAAGTATATTGACAGAAACTTCCACTTGATTTTACTCTTCATATTTGACTGGATAAAATATCCCCCTCCATCAATATAACATATCAATATACCATTAGTAAAAAGGTTCACACCTGCACTGCTATCTTGTACCAGAAACTAGCTGTTCTGCGTTTTCAAGCAATGAAGTACTCATTGCAGGCTCTTGAGTAGGTTATTTAACTCTAAATGTCCATTCCAGCATCTGCTTTTAGAGCTACTCTTGCTGTCAACCTAGGGATGCCAATGCAAAGGTGGAGATTAGTGTTCAGAAGGTTTATAAAAAGGTGATTTCATAAACATCAAGATAGAAATCATGTTTAGGTAAATAATTGATAGTGATGCATTCTCAGAAAGCATCTACAATGGACATTTGTATGAATAAGCAAGGATGAATAAATAATGTAGTCCTGAATTGAAGTCATCTTTACTGTATTGATCAAATATTTGATTAAGACTTAACCAAGAAGAGAGGGTGACCTTGCTTAGGTTGCTTTTTTCATCCAAGAAATCCTTGTAAGACATACTGAGAGATAAAAAGGTAGCTCTTCCTGAATCAACAGAATAAACTCTTTACTCTGGAAAAAATCAGGGTGGTGGAGAATTCTAGTGTAAAGAACTTGCTGCATTTCACCAGGATGATAGTTCACCCAGTAATTCTACTCAAGAGGTTGAGGCAGCAGGATCACAAGTCAAAAGAGGGCAACTTAGAAAAAAGGAATCTCTTGATTTCAGTTTTATAGAAACTCTATTATAACAACTGTAGGTTGAGAAAGATCATGGAGAATGTGTGTATAAAATTAGCAATCCTCAAACTTACATATTATTACAATTAACAACAACTATATGCGTTAGAAACATTTTCTATATGCACATATTTTTCTGCATCATAAAACATATTCATTAATCTACAAATTACATTTAGAAGAAATATGAACTTGTGTTCTCTTGATCATGCCCCCATATTCAGGGCAAGAAAACCCATAAACTAGAGGCCTTAACTCTGATTATCTTGTGTGCATATTGTACCAATGAAATTCAATGACTATAACTGGGGTAGTTTCCTCAATTATCTTTCTTTTGATTAGTACAGAGACTTTACGAAAAGGTGTTTACATAAATCTCATGAGATAATCTCTGGCATTAAATGGCATCCATGTTTACCCTTATCTTGAAATGTGCAGTGCATGAAATCTGCACAGTACTTAATATATTTTTTACTTTGATATTTCAACCATGGTTACAATTTTGCAAATAACATACTGACATTTCCTTATGACTTTAGAGTTATAACCAAAAGAGATTAGTTGATTTGTTATCTGATTAAATCTTGCTATGGAGAATAAAACAGTGATTTTATAATTTATATTTAATTTTACAAATGTCACAGCTCAAAGTTCAACTTGAAATCGTTATAAATTTTATTTTCTAAAAAGTTTCTTGAAAAAATTTGAAGGAGAAAAATAACAAAAATCAAGTGACAATATGCTAAACATAATGAGAGCTGTAAATAACATTCTTGATTGCTAGGAAGAAATAATTTACTTGGTATTTCTGAATATTAACTATACTGATTCAACTTAATCTTCTTATGAGGGATTTCCACACTCCTCTGATATAAATGGCATTCTTATAAATTTTGCTTTGTGTTTTCACTAATTTAATACAAAAGGAGTTTTGAGATATTTAATAATCACAACCAAACACATGTACTTTGACACCAAAGGAGAATATGAGGAAGAATGCAAATGTCAAAGCACATTTTATAATTTTAGCATGTAACACTGCTGCAGCTATTACGATATACAAAATAAATTTACATATCATTTTATTTAAAATATTGAAGATTTTATTATCCTATGTATTCTGCAATCTTACAGCAATGTAGTTATAAACATGGTCAAAAATGATAGCTATTTTATGTGAGTCAAAAGGTCATAACATTTTTAAATTGGGTCTCTTCTGAGCAATTTATGAAATAGGTTGTTATAAATATACAATGACATTTCATGTTGTATGTAATTGTTCTCAGAAATCTAGTATTATACAAGCATATGATCAAATTCACAATATGTGACATCATTGACATTTTACTTTACTTTCTAAAAGGAAATAATGCCTGTTTCCCACGTCCAAATTATAACCCCTTCACATGGATGTTTTTGCTGGTTTCATGTCCTAACTACACCTATGAGGTATGCTGTTCATGAATGTAAATCATAGCAATTTATTTGATGATATATGAAATGATGTATTTATAAATATATAAATATATATAACATATAAGTTAATATCAATTAAAAATTTATATTGGTTTTATCTCTAGATATGGGTATAGAGATATAAATTTTAATTCAAGTTATAGATGTAAAAAGCATAGTTCAACCACAATTTTCACTGTAAGAAAGAGAATATTAGTGCATAAATGTATCTGTATGTAAATATTTTGAACACTATATATAAAATGTCTTTAGAGATTTTGGGAATTTTAATTTTTATCCAAGGTAAAAATAGTCATCTCCATTTTCTTATACATAGGGTACTATTTTATGGAATTTTGGACTTTCATATATAAAAATTGAACTATTGTTTTTGGTAATTTATTTCTACCTATAGTCTTTCTAATATTTTGATCTTTTAAATTACATGTTTAAGGCTACAAGTGAACAAATTATTATATTAACCATATGTATGTGTTAATTTATTAATTTATGTTTTAATATAACAGATTGGGTCATGGATTAGTTTCACAGTCATGACACAAACACTGCCAGGTAAGACCTAGGTTTGTTGACAATTACTCAAAGACAATGAATCTTTAAAGAGAGTCCTTTCTGAGAATAAGATACTGTTGTACTAAAGTGTGGTATGTTTCCAAATGGATTTTTGTTTCTTCATTTTGATTTTTTAGCAGTATTAAAAATATTGAACCATCATTTATCTCTACATAATTGCTACCGAAACTAAGCGAGGAAATGTAATTCAAGTATATTTATATAGCAATGAGATTTTGTAAAAAAAAAAGTGGTAATATGCACTTCATTTGAAATTCTCTTTTATACCCATACACATGCCCATGTATGTGTAATGTGTTCAAGTTTTCATGTGAATCTGAGAAAGGACAATTGCAGAGCATGAGTGGGTATTCTTAAATATAGTGCACTTTAGTGCACAGTAGAAAGTTGAATTACATGCACTTTTTATGTTAGAAGAAATACAGATTATATCCAGTTCATCCATTTGTTCCATTGTACAAAAATTTTGAACCATAACTAATGTGGTTTAGCATATTATGTGTGTGTTTATATGAATAGAAGGATAATACATATACACGGGAAAGTATTATTGAAAAAATTCAGACAAAAAATTTTATGTTTGGGAGAGTTTTATTGCAGTAACTTATTAAAAATATGGATTTTGAACTTTGCTATATATTTTATCTTTATTCATACATGCAATAGATATTGAGTAAATATACATTATACTAGCAATGAATGTAAGAAATTGATAAAACTTTTAGAAATGTTCCAAAATTTGCATATAATACTGGTTCTTTGTTTAAAATAAGTTTTTATATTCATCATAGAAATAAAAAAAATATTTCTTTTTTCTTCTAGTTGGGATATTTACACTTCTGATGAGTATCCAGATGTCTTTGTGGGCACAAAAGAAACATAAGGTTTATGTGAAGAAATTCAACTCATACATGCATAGGAAATCAGCAATAATTCCATTCATATTATAAGAAAAAATATGTATTCTTATCTCATATCAAGAAAGGCACTATATGAATTCACTAAATCAAACAATGAAGGATAGTTGACCGTTAAACTCTAGCAATTCATGAACAGTGTTTTTACAAAATAAAAATATAAAATGTTAGAGTTTACCAAATTTAAAATAATAAATGAGGCAAAAAAGAGAAATGATAAATATAATTAATGAAGAATAACACTGAATATATTTGCTAGTGATTGATCTTTGAACCAATTTTCTTAATTTATTCATTTCTCATAACACTTTTTCATAAGAAAATTAAAATATTTTAATTTTAAAAGAAATGTTGTTGAAAGTCATAGCTTTTACATCCTTAGAATTTCATACATTATTTTGAGAGCAATTTTATTTTTTCTTTATTTTTCATTTTGTTACTCTGTGAAAGGTCTTATGTTACTCAGTTTGATTTCTTGTGAAATTGTACTCACATGAAAAGTGAATTTTACATAAGTAGTCTTGTATCTTATTTATTCCTACTCTACACATTGTATAATATCATTGTGAAAACATAATAATGAAGACATTTTCAATACATTATTGGTTATATCTTTGTAAACATACATTTTGATAGGTATATATACAAATTGTTTTATATTTATATGTAATTTATTTTATTTAGATAAATTATAGGGATATTTTGAGATATATATATGTATATGTAATTCAAATGGATTGTATGGCAAAAAGTACATTAATAATTTATGGACATTTAGAATGGAAAGATATTTTGTTTGATTTTTACATATTTTCAGTGCCTATATCCTCTCAGTTCTGTGTGCAGGAATGTGTATCTGTTTGTGAGTCTGCATATAATTATGCACTTATGTTTGTCAGAGAAGACTAATATTATAAAAACCTAAGTGCATACTAGTTAAAATATTTGAAAGAAATTTTCATTTCTTCATTTTTAAATTGGGATTCTTTAGATTGGTAAGTTTCTAAAGTCTTTCTAACTTTCATATTAGGTACCTGTGTAACAAAATATCCTCATTAAAGCTCTTAGATTATATACATGTATGACAAAATATCTTTGTAAGTGTACACCTATGTGTACCAGGTAATCGTTTATTGTATGTGGTCAATTACTCAAGAAATAAAAGTTCACCCCTATAAGAGCTTTATCATCATTCCTAAATGTTCACTGTTAAAATATCTCAGGGGAAAACAACCACTACTAACTTCTTAATACCTCTTCAGCAAAATAACATGATCTCATATAATAGTCCTAAAAGGAATCATTAGTGTATTAAACCACAACTGCCTCATATAGCTATGTAATCAACTACCTATCATAAATATCCTTCATTGAAACACTAAGGGCAGTTGGTATTTTTGTACCTGAATCCTCCTGAAACTGACCCAGAAATGTGCACATTTGTTTGCAATTAGGAGATATTTTGTCACAAAGAGGATGGAATTCATATGCAATTGACAATTCTCTTTGCATTGTATACATATGCCTCTATCTCAGTTGTTCATTCATATTTGTTTCTTCTCAATTGTTATTTTTTGGTTGGTAGACACACCTTAGTTAATGGATACCTCAATTATGAAGTTTTTAAAAATTTATTTCTCATTTTTACTTCTTGGGGTTTCTGTATATTTTTCTCTACATTATTCTCTGTATTTTTCTCTATTACCAAACACATCAGTATGAGAGCCTGAAATTACACCTTCTTGTTTATCACTAGTAAAACTACAGATAAAATCCTGCAGCAGCCATATATACACCTTCAGTTTAAAACTTTACTTTTTTGTAGAATTTCAGAGTTGCTGAACCTAAGTGCATGTATACTCCCCACAGGAGCAAATGCATATACACACACAAAGTCATAATTCTGTGAGTTTTAATTTCTTACATCCTTTTTCTCTAGCTTTTTCTAACCACGATTTTCATTCCCACTGCATTGACTCCAATTATTTTCAATTTCTGGACTCGAATACATGTTCATAATCATATTTAAAAAGTAGGATGGGGAGCAACAACCACTTTCTTAGGATTTCCTTTGTAGGCTTTTTCTCCTAAATATAAAATAAAAATTAGAATTAAACTAATAATAATCATATAAATAACAATTTTTGTATTGTTACTTAAGAATTTATTTCTCTTATTACAAAGCAAATTTTTATGACAAAATCATACATTCACTCAGATGTTCTGTTGGCACAGATAACTTAATTTCAGCTTATGGAATATTTTGAAGAAATAACATTCACCACCACATAAATTTTAGGTGTCTTCACTGGGTTTACATCTCTATGGGTTTGGTGGAAGGGAGGAGTGTTAATAGTTCAGGAAATTGGGCATGTAAGTATAAAGTTAAAGTCAAAGTTAATATATGACATATTTATTTAAACTGTATGTCATAATTTGATCAAATTCATTAAACAGCAAAGAAAATTTAAGGGTGAAAACTACATATGCATACATTAGATAAATTAACTACAACATTACTAACATAGTTATTTAAGTAATATGCTACCTTAAATATAATTCATTGTACCTTCTTTTCACAAATGTCTACCCTCTCCTCCTATTAAAGAGCACTTACATTCTCAATCTCTAAAATTCCTGTAGGTCTATTTTCAATAATTGTGATTTTTATGTCAAGGAAAGATTCTAAAGAAATTAGCAACTCACATATTCCATGATTTTAATAGAGAAATATATGAAGGCAGTATTTCTAATTTAATGAAAGATATATATATACTTGATGTCATAAAAGTGATAAGTGGTGGGCCAACAAATTTTGTCATTTGGGAAAGGGGCAAGTTAATGCTATTATCAGCCATGTCAATTGGAGAATAACAAAGGGATTCTCTGATACTCCCCATCTACATTTTCATACTCCATTTGTGGATGGATCTGTTTATGGAATTCAGTGTTGGATATGGACAATCAAAAAGAACAGGGAAAGGCACAAAACAGCCTCAACTTTTCAGTTAATTTGCTTATTGAGGAGACAAAAAATTAAACCAAAATTGAAATTCTGCACATTTCCTTGCTTAATTATGGTGCTAAACCTTAAATATTCTTAAAAATATGCATGCATGTAGAAGTGACAAAAAGTTGACATAAACTATAGTCATGAAATTCTCCCACACACCTGGGATCCATTAGACTCTTAGCTTCATCACAAGCACATGTTTGCTCTTCTTAAAGCATCCCCCATTTCTTTTGCCTATGCCTTTTAGTATTGTATTGGACTTCCATAGAATTTTTGTTGTTTCATGTTGTGCCAATTTTGCTATCACTGGATGATCAAAAGTTCTTAAAAGCTTTCAATAATTGTGACTAAAGGAATATTATTGTTTTGAGACAAACTTGTTATCCATGTGTCATTCAAAAATACCTGAACACTGTCCCTTCCATGCAGGAGACTATAAAACTTGAATTACAATCAAACTAACAATTTGCAATTTTGAAAATTGTGATGCAGAGATTGTATTATTATTTAAAAACAGGAAATAAAGTCATGCAAGTACATCATGGTTTTAATATAAAAATAACATTATTAACAAACAAAATAATCTCTAGAAGAATTAAAGGAAGATAATTAAAATGCAGGTAATTAAAGCAATATTAGATTTTCTCCATATTTCATTATTTTATTCCTTTAGTTACAGGGAATGTAAAGGGATGGATGGATATTGCACCAACTTGCCAGTGCTTATTTAAAAATCACTGAGATGATAAATATATCAGGGTTTTGTGAGATAGAAGTGGTTGTATATAGGAACTTTCTGTACAATCTTCCCAAATCCTTTAAGTTACTTTAAAGAAAAAGATTAAACTATGTAATTTAGTCTTTTTTCTTTACAGTTTCCTCATATGATCTTGGGCAGACTCATGCTCTTGACATTAGTCATGATAGGCAACTCTAAACTGACATAACTATTGAGATACATATGCCCTATTAATTTTCTTCTATATCATATGCCACTGGTAGTATGTGATGACCCAGAGTGCTATTTTATAGATTAATTCTGTCAACTGCTAATTCTTTTATTTTCTGTGCATTATATGAATAGATTTCCAAGACTCTTGGCATTATATTATCTTATCTCTGTCAATGTTATATGTGGAGTGCAGCTTTGAATGATTCTTATAGAGCTGGATATTTCTTCTCTATGTACTACTAAAATTACACGTTTTAACTAGAAAATATCCATTTGAAACTTCTTAGGAAAAAAATAATCCCATGAGCTTAAAAGAATTGTGAATCTGATTCATATGATCAGTTTTCTCTGAGACCATTTCTCTATTATTATAATTTTTTAGAATGCATTAGCTCTCCACTTTTATTACTTTCACAGGACATACCGTTTCAAAAAATAAAAGAAAAGAAAAACTCTAAAAATTAAAAATATGCCTATAAATCTTTCTTCAGAGAAATGTATAATCTGTACATTCATGTCCAATAACGTGATCCATTCCTTTACTTGGTGTTTCGTTAGTTTCTCCCACATGTTCATAATTGAGTCAAAATGAAACTCCTCAAAGTGTGACTGAACCAGCTTGGAACCCCATCAATGTAGGACTCTCTCTATTCATTTAGATAAACTAACCACTCAAGACAAAAACTGAAAATTATCTCAATTAGATGTGGAAAAGTAAGATCCAGCCCTCAGTTTCTACCTTTAAATCATCTAAAACAATGGTTTTTATGACTTTTTCAGGTGACAGTTTTGCACCTTCCTTTTGGAGTTTGTTAAGAAGAGTAACCAATAAATTTGTAACAATTCTTTAAAATACTTTAACCTATGAGATTTAATACATTTGAATACATTTTATGGTTAATGTAGTTTTGATTACATATATTGTTAAAAACAATAGCAAAGTTCATTTGATCTAATCATTACTCTGATAGCTATTTTTGGAATAGTTTTTTAATATAATATTCTATTCAAAAATAATTTGCAAAAATATTGTTTTACATATACCTCATCTTCATCTCTTACGTTTATTTACAAATATTACCTGGAGAGAGAAATATCAAAACAGAAACAAAAAAATCAGCCACCAATCCAATCCATATTATTATAGTATGTTGCTTCTCTACTTCTCCCCTGAACTGCTACATTTAAGGTGGATTTTGTGTGTTTTTTGTTTGTTTGTTTGTTTATTGGTTTAAATTTGATTAAAAATAGAATTGTGGGGCTGGGGTTATGGTTCAATGGTAGAGCACTTGACTAGCACTTGGGAGGCACTGGATTTGATCTTTAGCACCACATAAAAATAAATAAACAAAATAAAGGTTTTGTGTTCAACTGCAACTAAAAAAATAATTTAAAAAATTGACTTGTAAGGGATTTTGTTTTTTAACAAACTATTGTGGAAAAAATGTTATTCTCTGACTCATACAAACACACAGATAGATCAACTTTTAGAAATATACTTCTTACATGAATATACAAAATGAAAATATCCTGTTTTTAAAATGTGTATGTTCAATCTTATCTCTCTAGAAAATACTGTATATAACACATAAATCAAATGAAATCATAAAATTCATAATTATGTTTGTACATTGACCTTTAGCCTTCTTCCAGCAATTAAACACATTTTCAAGATTTTTTGCTTCAATTTCTAGTAGTTACCTTTCAGCACATGTTAATTTTTAGCAGTTATGTATCAATTATAACATTTATGCTCATAAATTTATGAAAATGATCTATGAATCAACAATAAGGATTTCTTCTCTTTTCATTTGTATTGAATGAAAAAGAGAAGAAAACCTTGCCATTGCTCCTGGATTTTAGAGGTGATTATAGCAAATGTTGCACTATAAGCACAATTAAAAGCATTTACCCAGTTTTTGCATAATGATAATAATTAAGAAACGTTTATTTTAAAGGCTGCTTGAAAGTTAATTTTCACCCAGGTGCAAAATGAAGCTTATAATTTGCCTTCCTTCAGAGGAGTTTTGGTTGTAGCAATGTACAAAATCATCTCCATAGACACAACTCCTACTAAAATAAGATTTTAGGTTTTTAACACTAGTTTGGTAATGGTACCTGAAATGTGTGATAGAAAAAAACAAGACTATACAATCATCACAGGTTTATTTTCTTGAGAAAAGGAAAACATTTTCGTATTGTTTGAGAAATTAAATTTTATAAGTCTGATGTCAGAGAGAAACATTATTTACATCACATTCACAACAGCCTCAAAGCATAATTACCTTGTATTACCTCTTTCTACCTGCTTGAAAATCGGTCTGATTTCTTTGATTAACTCTTACCCACAATCCATTCTTCTTCTTTCAATAATATTAATGCTACCCATTCTCCATATGATTTATTTTCTAAAAGCTCTTCATACTTCCTCACAGAATCTCCAAGTAGAAGGATTTGTTATGCGTTAATCATGTACTAACTAAATCAAAAGAGAACAAAATACTATATGTAAATCCAATAACAATCTTCGAATTCAAGTAGTTTCACTCCAAAGTGAAGTTAATGAATTTAAATATTAATTCATTTAAATACATATAATTTATTTAAAACTGTCTGCCACTGGCTAAATTTGCATATGTGTCCACATAGGAGTATTTTCCTCATCGATAAAATGAAATACTTTCACAACCCATAATACTTGTTTGCTATATACAATTTCAGGAAGTTGCTGTAGATTCAAATAATTATCAATTCTCATTGCTTCTAAAAGTACATATTATAAAATCCATTTTTAATTAGATGAACAGCACTTATTTTATATAACAATTTGTATAAATCTATTGGAAATATTTATTAATGTTTCATATGTGAGAACAAGTCTAAATACTAAAATAAATGGGATTCCTTCTTTAATGGAGTTTTTCTTTTCAAAGTAGAAAATCAGGATACAAGAAGTAAGTAAGTGATAAGTAATTTTATACTAGGATCAATGCTAAAATGAAAGTAGCTATTAGTTATGACAAAGTCAATAGCAACTCGTGAGGTATGATGAATCACATGGTGTGATCTTGAATTTCCTCTCAAGGGTGTGAACTTTCAGCTGACACCTGTAGAATATTCAGGGAGGTGTAGTGTTGCAGGTAGAATATTTTAGAAAGAGAAGAGAAGGAAATAAAAAGGGAGGGAGGGAGTCAGGGTAGGGGAGGACAGAGGAAGGAAAGGGATCTCAAGGAGAGGGAAGGAAAAGGAGACAGGAAGGCCAAAAGACAGAAGGAAGGAAAAGATAAAAGGAAACTATAGCTTAAGGCACTGCACAAGGGAGTTTAGATTCCTAGAAAAAATGTAAGCCACTTAGTGTGATTGGAATGTACTGAATCAAAAGAGTTGGCACATTCTGAGACTGCATAGTGAAGCAAGATGTCATGCATGGCCCTTAGACCATCTAGCATTACTTCAATATACTAGTTTAGAATAGTACATTCTGCTATAGAAAAGAAGAAAATATGAAGTTGAGAAGATGTAAGAAATCACATCTAGAAAATTTTCCAAATATTAAATTTAACAATTTGTATTTTATTCTACAAGAAAGAAAAATTTTATGCTTGACAATCAAAAATATGAAGTGATCACATATATTTTTTAACAGTCGGTTTTTTATTTCCTTATTACATTTCCTTAAGGTAGTGGGAAAAGAAATAATATAGATAACATTTAGAATAATGCAATAATATCCAGGGGAAGAATTATTTATTTGTTATGCAATGTTCTGGGTTTTGCCTCTACAAAGAAAACAAAACTTATAACATAGGTTTTCCACCACCATCTCTTTTAAGTTGAGGGAAGAATGAGAGTGAAATCAGTGTACACCTGATTTCCAGTCTTTACAGAGGACTGTACATTAGCCCAGTACACAAGAAAGCATTTCAGAGTCAACAAATCCATGCCCCTGGAAGAGTCAGCAACCATTGTTGTCTCTGCCCATTGCCACGTGTACATTTGCCAAACATGCCCCAGAACTACACTCCCCCCATTAGCAGTGTAGAACTTTTTCAAAATCTATACATCTGCCCAAATTAATCTTTCTGGAAATACTAAATAAATGAGTGCAAAAATGAAATATTCCAACCACAAACTGACTCTTCAGAAATGGTGGTGTGTCCCAAATGCCAACAATGTCATATATACTGACTGGTCTGAATAGTGCAATATCCAGACATAGTGCTACAGTCTGATTATCCATTTGAGACTTCTGGATTATTTTAGCTACACAAAAATCTGGGCATACTGAGGCAATAAAGTGTCATAAGGGGTTCAGAGCAAAAATAAAGTCAGCAATTCAGCAACCTTGATCAAATCAAATTACTAATTTTAAGAACAAATACTTTCTAATAATAGTCCCACCAAAATCAAGATTGGCTGTATTCTAAAAGTGTATGTATGTTCAAATTTAGCACTATGCATTCAAGAGTATTTCAAGATGAAGAATTTTATTGAGGAAAATTTTGTGATAATGCATACCTATATATGTATGTACATGATAATGATGCTTAGGCAGGCATTACATGTGGACTAAAAGGAGAATATATCTAACATAAATTCATAGTCTTACTAAACCATGAGATACTATGTAGCTTTTTTTTTTTCTTTGCAGTGCTGGGGATTGAACCCAGGGCCTTGTACTTGCAAGGCAAGCACTCTACCAACTGAGCTATATCCCCAGCCCTCTTTGTAGTTTTTAGAATATATATCCTCTGAATTTTATTAGCATAGTAAGTCTTTATATCAAAGTTCAAGTCAGTATAAAAATGGACAAACAGTATATCTGGGTGTGCAGGTATTTTATAAATTTTAATAATAATAGTTTTGAAAAACTACCAAAGAAGACAAAAGCAATGTTATTTATATATTAAAGTCATAGCATAAGGCGGGAATAACATAAAAGATGGAATGAAAATATTTGCAATAACGTGACTAGAAATATTTTTAAAAATTTGACTATTATTCTATGCTTCTTAAATTTTCTGTATATAAGGATAATATATTCCACTATGAGATTTGAAAAAATAATGTATTGAACACAACAGAGACTTTATGGACTGTTTCTTGTGTTTGCTTTCTAGTGTCATTCGGAACATAATTTCTCATATTCCCTACATTCCACAGGGACACACAATATGTGTTGGACTTTTCATATGATTTTATGTTACTAAATTTCTGGATGTAGTTTTCAATATACAGTGTGAACTCTCATTAAGATGATCATCTTTTTGAAATTTTATGTTGAAATTCACATGATATATATACTGATAATTATTTATTATTCTAAGTATAAATGAATTTTTTCAAACCGAGCACATCCAGATGATTTCAGAAACAGAACATCACCAGCATCCCAGAAACCACCCCCCTCCTCATGCTTCTTTAAAGTTAGTGACATCCCCATATACAAATAATATGTAAAAATTCGAAAACCTAATTTTGGTGTTCCACTAAATTTAACCAAATTCACCATTTAAATTTGAATTGATAAGTTGCCACCATGGCTGCCTTCCAGCCATGATCCATAGAGTTGTCCTCACCAGTAACAAGTGAGAAGAGGCATAACAGGTGATGTTCTTAATCTCTCTGAACTCAAGGCCCGTTGTCTGTGAACAGTTGCAGTCTAGCTGAGACCAAAAAGACAACAGAGTCTCACTTTTATCAAGTACAGAATTACAGCACCTCCTCTTTGCTCAGAATCCCTTTTCCTAATCCAACAGCTACATTCTTACCACCCTTATTTATTCGGTTTCGATTATATGAAGTGATTCCTACTTAATTGCATTCATCTAATTACCATCTCCTCATATAATAGGATCGTCCAGAGACCTCAAATTTTATAAGAAACATTAAGTCTTTGATTGAAGATTTGGTTTAGCCATCACCTCAAAACATACAGTTGTACCATAACCATTCAATTGAATCATATCTTCTCATTCTTTCATTTCCAAGAAAGATCTTCAATAAGACTTTCTATTCATTTTTCAAAACATTTTTATTTATGTTTGCTTATTCTTTTTAGTTACGTGCAACACCAGGATACACCTTGACACAATCACAAAAGTATGGAACACAACCCCCCCAATTCAGTCTCCAGAACTTCCCCCACATAGATCTCCAGATCCCTTCCGTCCACTCCATGGATTCCTATTCATACATTTGCAGTTTATATTTTAAATGTTTTTAAATTAATGCCTGAACCTACCATGCCACATCCATTCATGTACATACAAAATTTTGCTCAGAATCATTCCATTGTTCATCCCTTTTTCTGTCCCTTCTTGCTCCTCCTCAATCCCGGTAGTCTACTCTACTGATCTTTCCTCTAGTTGGATTAAATTTCCTCTCCTTTTTTCTTTCTCTCTTTTTTTTAAATCTGTCCCTCCCCCTATTTTGGATTAGCATCTGCATATCAGAGAAAACATTCAATATTTGATTTTTTGGCACTAGCATATTTCACTAAGCATGCTAGTCTCCAGTTCATCCATTTACTGGCAAATGCCATAAATTCATTCCTCTTTATGGCCAAGTAATACTCCATTGTGTATATATACAATGTTTCCTTTTTCTATTCTTCTGTGGAAGATAACCTAGGTTGGTTCCATAGCTTGGTTATTGTATATTGTACTGCTAGTAGCATCATCACTGTAGTATGCTAATTTTAACTCCTTTGGATAAATCCTGAGCATTGTGATATCTGGGTCAAATGGTAGTTTCATTTCTTATTTTTTGAGGAATCTCCATACTGATTTCCAGAGTGGTAGCACAAATACACAGATCCACCAACAATATTAGTGTATATTTTTTCCTCTACATCCTCACATTTCCCTAATTGCTAGAGATGTTGAGCATTTTTTCATGTATTGGTTGACCATTTGTATTTCATCTTTTGATGTTTCAAAACTTATTCCTGCTTAGTGTCTCTTCAGTTCTTTTGTAATGTACTGATTGAATTATTTTTATTTTTGGTGTTAAGTTTTTTGAGTTTTTGTATATTCTGGATAGTAATACCCTCTCTGAGGAGTAGTTTTCAAATTGCACTCTCATATTTATTAACTTTATTATATTTGATAGGACTTCAAAATTTTTAGGGCTTACTAAAATGAAGCCAGAAATGATTAAATCACAATGTGTTTAACCTAATGCTGAATTCATAAAAAAATGAATAAATCATAACTTTATAGTTTTATTATTTCAGAGATATATCATTAACCTCAAAAAAGTGTTCTCTCAGGTACTAATTGGCCCACCTTTCAGAATAAGAACTATGTAATTTTTACTTATGTATGACTAAACCTTACCACAATGTATAGGACTGTCAATAAAGAAATGCTTGGAAACTAATGGGACTTTTCTCTTTATATAGTCTCACATGAGGGTTTTATGCCCCCTCTCTCCTTTTTCTGCAAATACCACAAGCAAGTAATTTCTGAAAAAATGATCACTGTATGAATTAACTCCACTTATTCACAACTATAGAGTCTTTAATTCCATGAGAAAAGAAAAACAAGGGACAGACTTGAAAAGAAAGTGACATAAGAACTAAATATTTAAGGACAAAAATGAGTTAACTAAGTATAAGTATATTCATCATACATAGGAAAGGAATAATAATACCAATTTTACTGGGGTAATGTAGTTACTTTGCAATATGCTTACTCTTCATGACTTTCTTATGTAATATTTCAAGTCATTTATTATTCAATGTGTTATTGAATATACATATTCAATAATATTATGTAATACTATTCAAGTTATTAATGATTGAATTATAACTCAGGCCTTTAAAAGATAACCATTTGTATCCTCATGGATATTTTTATTTAGCAACATTATAAACTGGTGTCATTTTTGAACTATTATATTCTTTATTATATCTTAAAAATTTTGTGGAAATAGTAAGATAAATATGCAAATAAGTAAAGGTAAATATTAAAGCTTTGTTGCAGTTGTGTTGGGGATTGAATTTAGGGTCTTGGGCAAGCTAAGCAAGTGTTCTATCACTGAGCCACATCCACAGCACACTATGCAAGAATATTTTTGAGTATTAGTCTCTTGCTACTTAAGGGATGTCCGTAAGGGCAAAATTCAACGGTAGGTTTTGTTTTCTTCTGTATGCATGTCAGATGAAATTACCACAAAGGAAAAGACGGATACCAACAGACTAACTATGGTATAGGCATATTTAAATATGGTACAAATCAGAACTAACTAGAAAATGGGAGTCAATGATTAAAAAAATCTGGCATGAAAATAGTAGCTTACATATTCTCCTTCAATATCTCCAAAGAAATGCAGCCTGGTCTGCTTGTATATGACTGAGTTTTGACTTCCACAATAAACAGTCATGGGACAGGCATGGTGATTCATGCCTGTCATCCCAGCAACTCAGGAGACTGAGGAAGGAGAATCTTGAGTTCAAGACCAGATTGGACAATTTAGTGAGACCCTGTCTCAAACTGAAAAATAAAAAGGATTTGGGAAGTAGATCAGTGACAGAGAACCTCTGTATTCAATCATCAGTACTGAAAAAAACCCAAAAACAATAAAGAAAGAAACAGCCATGATAATATATTCCAATAAGTTTACATTATGTGTGACTACCTTTTATACCTCATAAAGGTGTATTTCTGTTACAATGCTCCTGTAAATGCTATGTGAATAATTATTTGAAAAATCGGATATAAATTAAAGGTAAATTTAATATATACTAAATAGTATTCAAATACTATATTAAATAGTATCTAAATAATACTAAATAGTATTATTTACTAAATTTAGATTTTAATATAAATTTTGCCAAATGTAGATTTTAAGCACTATAGGGGAAAATATTTGAATATTATAAAGCATTAAATTATTTCCAAATACTCTGAAATTAATTACAGTGAATAGAAGAAAATGAAAAAGAAAGACATCATATTTTAAAATATTCTTTCTATCTATATATGATAGTCATACAAAATAATATCAAGAGCTGCTTTTTAAAATATGAGAAAAATATGTCTATGAATTATACATTTGGAAAAATTCCCCCAACTACATAATGTATAAGTACCATCAAAAAGTATATTACATGTGCTCAGTGAAAATGACTTGCAACACTGTGCTGTTATACTTTGGGCTTTAATTCTGTGATTGAAAAGTTCTTTACATGCTTAAAACCTATGCCATTTCCAAAGCACTTTCCAGAATGTTAGAGATTATCTTGCCAAAATGATTTTAAATTCTTTGCTAGAAATTGAAAACTCAATGTATAAAGTCATCCCTTGACAGCAGCAAATCTTAATTAGAGCCTAATTTCTAAATCCTGCACACTTGAGCTCTTACATCTACTGGAACATTTCCACATTTCCCCCTAATGTATTCTTGTTGGTCCAGAAAATCTTCAGTTTTTTAATTCCTTTGTGTACTTTTAGCATTTGAATAAACATAATCTCCATTAATGGTGCAGTTTCATTACTCTCCAAAAAATGTTTCATGGAAAAAACAACCAGAAAACAATATAAAACAAAATGAAAATGAGTGAAAGCAAATTATCCTTTCATTTATTTACAGTTTTACAAATTTTATTTTAATTAGCATTTTCCTCTTGCAACAGATTCCCCACATCTCTGGTCATAATAAAGGCATTCTATTGCAGGTAATAGGCATAGATATGCCTTTAAATGTTAAGACTCTCATTGTAGTTACCTGTCACTATTTATTAAACATTTATAACATGTGGATTTAAGGTAAATTAAATGTAAGGAAACTGATGCTCTCCCTTCTGGTAGGACAGTCTCAGGTGAAAAGGAACAGTAGAGAAAAAAGAAAAGAAAAGAAAAAGAAAGAAAAAAAAAACAGGGCCAAATTTTAATACCCAAAATGTCCTATGAAAGCATTTGTCTAATCCAATTTTTACTGGCCTTCATTAAAATTAATTAGTGAGTGTGTGTGTGTGTGTGTATGTGTGTATGTGTATATTCCAAAGGTGCAAAAACATACAGCTACAACGTTAAAGTCGACATCTCTATAAAATTTTTCCCATTGATGTTTTATTTTTCTTTCTTCTCTTATAACAGGTTATGTTGTCATTTCTTATAGACTTCCACATATACTTATATAAGATGTCAAGTATATTTTGCTATACTAATACATATACCATCTATCATGCTATATGTACTTCCTGCCTGTCTGCATAGAGTATTCTAGACACTTCTTGAAGGCAGGGATAGAGATTTAACACTTTTTACCTACAGTGATGCTAAACAACCGTGGAACATTGCAGGGGTTCAATCTATAGAGAGACCACCACTGTAAGAATTCACTTCTAGGGTCTTTAATTTTTTGTTTCTTCTTTCAATTGGTAATGTTAAATATAGACTTGCTAATGTAAAATCGTTCTCTATTTTATAATTGCATACTTCAGGTAAATAATTTTTCTTGCAACTAATACATGAGGAAAAGTCCAATTATAAAAGACAAAACTGGACCGTCGTTTAGTGGGTGTTAACAGGAGTGATCCCTTCCATCCGCTTGAACTCAGTTCACGTAAGGGCACTAAATCTGCACAACTGAAACAGACTACTGGGAAATGCTGAGCAAAGCAAGCCGTTTTATGGCCTGAAGGCTATAAAAATACATCATCTGAGAAAATATCTTAAAATTTTGACAATGTTGGAGTACATAAAATGGATGATCACACTGCTTCTATACTATTATTTGTGAATAATGCATTATAAAACATGATGACAAGAAATCTGACCCGTGAAGCACTGAGAATATTATTTCTTAAAAATAGTTTGAACATACAAATACAATTCTAATCCCCCAAATGTTTCATCACAGACAAGTAATTAAAAAATCATAAATAAAGGAAAGCAGAAAAATGAGACAACCATTTGTGGGACTATTTAATGAATTAAACAAACAGGCTTGAAATACACCAGAGAGTTTGCTAAACTTTCTCAAAATATTAATAAGTCTTTTCAGTATTAAACTAAAAATGATAGACAATAGTAAACCAAAATTAAACATCAATACAATTTTCAATACCACATTTATATTTAGAATCGAGTGATGTGACAAGATGATAATTAAATCTACAGATGTTTCTAGTCTATCAGTGGTTAAAATAGCATTTTAATTCAAGAAGTTTATTTGCACTATTTATTTTTCAAATCTTTTTACTCCTTCCATTTCATGAAAACATTAGTTGATTTTATTTCTCAAAGAATGATGATGGACATTTAAAGATAGAATTAGCACATGGTTTCACTGGCAAAAAAAGTGAATTTTAGAAAATATTCTTTGTATTGTCCCTTTAATCCACCGAATTAGAATGATTTTCTGAATCACAGAAAGTCAGTTTTAAAATTCAAAACAATGATAAATTAAAGCATATCTAATTTTATTAATTATAAAAATAACAGTTTATAAACCAGTACTTTTTAATGTAAAATTAATTAAAAACATGATGAAAGACATGAACATAAATATCCAAGACATCAAAGAACTCCAGATTGGAAGAGCTCAAAAAATTGCACATGAAGACATATAATCAAATCTTGACATATAAAGACAAAGAAATAATCTTGAAAACAATAAGAGAGAAGTGAATTATCAGATACAGGGGGGCCACAGCAGTTTTACTATTGGAAATACTGTCCAATAGATCCAAAATGCTAACAGAAAATAGATAAACCTTCCTATCAATAATCTTTCATACAGCAAAAGTGTCCATCAAAAGTGAGGATGAAATTGAAATATTCCCAAACAAAAGCAAAGGGAAATGTATTACCGCAATAACAGCTTTTTGAGATATACCAGCCCTGAAAGTGAAAATGAAGAAACTAGACACTAACTTGAAGTGTGAGAAGAGATAAAGACTCCAATAATTCTATCTAGTGGAGCAATTATAAAATGTACAATTATTATAACCATGGTTTATAACACTATTTTAAATGATTTAAGATATGCATAAATATTTTAAATCATTAAATTATTTATCTGAAAGATAGAATAGTGCAACTGGGATTTAGATCTCTACATTTTATTTTCTGCATATTTTAAGAGACTGATTTATGAAAATTTTGCTTATAATTTTGGACACACAATATGCGGGCATGTAACTTTGTGACATGAATAACTGAAATGAGTAATGATAATGCTATGAATGAGCAGAGGTTTGTAAGAAGAAAATAATCATAGTATATAGAAAAGAGAACATGAGAATATAAAGAAGACAGGATATACACAAAAAATGAGCTTCACTACAAAATATCAACTACATACAAAGTAATGTGTTAGTCAACTTTGTGTGGCTACAACAAAAATACTTGAGAAGAACAATATCTGGCAAGCACCCCTAGGTTCAACTGCAAATATAAATAAATAAATAAATAAATAAATAAATAGAAAGTTCAAAAATAAACACCCTACCACTTCAGTTACCACTAAATTAATCCCTAACAGGAGAATAAAACACTAATTGGATTAAGACTCTTACCCAATCGTTTGTCCTCTGAAACTTCTTACACTGTCTTACACGTGAGGTTTTGGGGGACACCTCACATCCAAACCATAACGTATGGTTAACTATATGATTAAATTACATAACAATTCTAATATTCATAACAATTCTAATAAATTGATAATATTATTTTACATCATCCATATTTGACATTTTTAATATTTTTAAAATAAGAAACATGATTTTAAAATAGAAATCAATTTAAATGTTTAATGCTTATAACTTATTGTTATTTTTATTTATTCATTGCAAAATTAAGCCAAAATGTTCATAGGTCTTAGAAAAGGCTAGTAAAGATATTGAAAAGTATTGAAAAATACTTTCAAGCTATTTCAGCAAGGTGATCTAAAGGCATATGCTAACAAATTATAAATAATGTTGAAGAGGGGAGACAATGTGGTATTTCTATATTATACTAGCAATTATTTTCCCTGGGTATATTACATTATATTCATATTTTCTAATCTTAACTGATGACATGTAGTTTTAAACATATTTTAATGGAGGCATATCTTATCAGTGTACTTGAAATTTAATAATACTGAAAATTGTAGCCACTTGTTTTCAAATATAAGTGGTTAATTTTGCCATTCACTGAAAAATGAGTGAGTCAATTCTTGTGGTAATAATCATATAAGCAAAAGAAAGATAAACCTCCATATATAAAACACTGTACACATTTCAATATTGAACAAAAAATCAACTATTTCACTATTATTCTTTTTCAGCAGAGTATCTTGGTATGGCAGTACTTGCATATTTATTTCACTTCAGAAGATGCATTTCTCTGATGTATTTTTACTAAAGTTTACTGTCTGTGTTGATTTATGGAATGAAGGAGTGGAACATCCTTCCAATTATTATATTTGATAAGTACTGTTGTCAGGTCAATCCAATAAGCCTAGAGGAAAAGACTGGCCATCTGCCTCAATAAAATTAAACCTTATACCTAAATGTGTTCATTGTACAACATCATTAATTCAAGTATATAGGCCAAGATTCTGCTCAAAGACATTTACCTGGTGGCTAAAGTACAAATATTATGAATAAGCTGATGGATGAAATTGACCTTAAGTGTTCAGTAGTGTGGTTTTTCTTGAGAGAGAATCACTGATACCTATTACATCTTATTCCATTCATTATCCTGATCACTGCAGTGTTATTTTATGATTCATTTTCTATTCTTATCATGAAATAGAAATTATAAAATTTTCGAGCAGGAAGTGATTTTTAAAACAATAAACTAAAGATACAATAAAGTTAAATATCTTCTTTCACTCATTTCAGAAACTGCATAGTTTGGTTCAGGCCTTCTGACACCATCAGGTGCAGCGTCTCTGGCAGAGAGCACCAGCCTGCTGTGCCATCAGGCCTGTGGCGGGAATCCCCAGCAGAGGAGAAGAGGCTTGTTGCCACTTGAGTCCCCAGCACAGCGCTCAGGCCTGCCTGGGCCATCAAGCCCAGTGTCTACAGCAGTGAGCATAGGTCTGTGCCCCTCCCCTCCTTAGTCTAGTGTGCAGGCCCAAAAATTATGGCTTCTGCAGGTAAATGGATGAAATTGGAGACGGTCGTGCTAAATGAGATTAGCCAATCCCAAAAAAACCAAAGGCTGAATAATCTCTCTGATAAGTGGATGATGATACATAATGTGGGTTGGGAGGGAGGCAAGAATGGAGGAAGGATGGATTGCATACAGACAAAAGGGGGGTGAGATCAGGGATGGAGGTAAGCATAATAACAGAATGAGACATACATCATTACCTTATGTACATGTATGATTACACAAATGGTGTGACTCTACTTGTGTACAACCAGAGAAACAATAGTTGTACCCCATTTGTGTACAATGAATCAAAAAATAAAAATTGCATAGTTTTATTTTCAACTTGAATCTTATTTAAGTATCAGTAGAAATACATAATATTAGTTTAGTAGAAATATATACTATTAGTTCTCTTCTAAATTATCTCATACCTATTTTCTAGTTGAATGTATTCCAATGGCTTGATTTTTGTTTTAAATTTACTTTGAGTGAGAGAATGGTCCAAACAACAAAATTAAGCAAGCAACCAACAGAAACTTGGGCATTTACAGTGCCATGTAACAAAGTTTATAGTTTGAATCTGTAATGTTCCATAGAGCCCATTGGTTAAAGGTTGGTGCTTTGGAGAAATGGTGGAAACTTTAGAAAGTAGAATTATAAGAATTAGGTCACAGATGTGCCTTTTAAGAGTTATTTTGTCCCCAGTCCCTTTGTTTCTCTCTCTCTGTACTCCCAGTTCCACCATGAGATGAGCAGGTTGCGTCCACTATACCCTTCTGCCATGATGTTCTGCTTCACCAAAAGCCTAGAAAAAATGAATCCAGTCAACCATGAGCTGAAACTTCAGAAACCATGGGTCAGCATAAATCTTTCATCAAAGTTGGTTTCTGTGAGGTATATTTGTCAGAGCAATGGGAATCTGAATAATATAGCAAATAATCGTTGTTTCCCTGACACACACTTTTGATAAACTTAATTACATCACCATATTATATAATGGAGTCACATATCATTAAGAGATACATAATAAAGACCTCTTCTTGACAATACTTGTATGCATCACACAATGATATTTATTCACTGATTTTGAAAAGGTATGCTTTTTATTATATCCTTTATTCTTTTCAAAACATGTCTGCATGTGAAATAAATATTGACTAACACTGAAAGATTTTAACACAGAAATAATTTTTAAAATTGTTATCAAAATAGAATTAAAACTATTGATGTTGTTATTTTCTTATTATTCTAGGTAATTGGTATGGTTCAGTTATAGGTGTCTTCCAAAAGCTCCCATGTAAAACAATGCAAGAATGTTGAGATGAAATGGTTGGGTTATGAGAGTCTTAAGCTAATCAGTGTATTAATTCACTCAAAATGGATTAATTGGATAGCAAATCCAGGCAAGTAGGGTGTGGTTGGAGGAGGTAGTTCTTTAGGGGCATGACTTTGGGGTATATATTTTGTCTCTGGACAGCAGAGTCTCTGTTTCTGTTTCCTTGTGCTATGTTCAAAGCTGCTTCATTTTCCACACCTTTCCACCATGTTGTTCTGCCTCACCTCAGGCCCATTGCAAGGGAATCTACAGTCTATGAACTGATACCATTTTGTGTGTGTGTGTGTGTGTACACTATTAGGGATAAAACCTGGGGCATTTAAACATGGAGCAACATCCCCAGTGCTTTTTTAAAAATTTTATTTAGAGACAGGATATCACTGAGTTGCTTAGGGACTCATTAAGTTACTGAACTCAAGATCCTCCTGCCTAAGACTCCCAAACCCGCTGGGATTTCAGACATGGACAACCACACCTAACTGGACTGAGCCCTTTGAAACTGTGAGTGCCCCAGAAAGTTTCATTTAAAATTGTTCTTGTCAGATCTTTTTATCACAGTGGAGAAAAAGCTGAGTAAAACAGTAAGAAAAATTAAAAATTATATTTTAATCCTAATACCATAGGAATCACTCTTTTGCTTATGATCATTTGGGCTCATGATTCCATTTTTAATCTATTAATATCTATCTGCACTTTTCCACAAGAAAATAAAATCATACCCTCAATTGTGCATACAATTTTAAGGGATTTGAGAATGCTAAAATCTATTCATATATCTCAATAAGCTTAGTTTCAAAATTCCTGCATGAATTGAATTTAAAGTAGAAAATATCATGCCTTAGGAAGTCTGACATTCATTTTAAATATCCAAAAATTGTGTCACTATATTCAGACAATCATCTGCTATAGCTGATAGTGCTTTAAAGTTATTAATAATGCCACTTCTTGAGGAAGCAAAAGAAAAAAATCCTCTTAACTGGTCATTGTTCAAAGTCAAAACAGCAATATATTCAATAATATCTTCACTCTTGTGTAAGTAAAAATGGATTTTTAACTGAAAATGTAATTCTTTTGGAGAAGTATATTATTCAAAATTCACATTAGAATATTTTCATAGGAATAGTTTTATTATTTGAGTGGCATAAGTAATGTGTGTGGATTTAAGCCAGTTAAGGATATACTTTAAGCAGTTTGGATGTGGTGTAAGAAAGGAGCAGCTGGTTGTCAGCAGTGTTTACTGTGACTTCAACAGACAAAAGCAGCTACAGAATGTGAAGTCTTAATGAAAGAGAGGCTTTACATCTGCCTGTGGTTAGAATCACAAATGTTTTGGGAATGTCTCAGTAATTTGTTTTCTTCTAAGAGAAATCAAATTGATCTGAGATTCCATTGCTTGAAAGAAGTCCATAACATGCAAATATTAACAAATTCTTCAGGCTCTTTGATTACTAACTTTCTTTATTGGTTCTATTTTTCAGTTCTTTAGTGTTATTAGATTGGTGCTGAGGGAATAAATTATTGCATTTCTTTGATAGAAAGACTATTGGCTCCCTCAATTTGTATTTCTTGTACCCTATTTTCCTTGAAATTATACATAGGGGTATTCCGTGCTTTTGCCAGGTTTTCATAATGAATATGGTAGTATATTGAACACAATGAGCTGATACCCAATAGATGGTCAGAGCACAAGTCGAAGTATTTGTCAGTGATATGTGGAATTAGAACTTAATTGGAAATGGGCTCAGAACTTCAAAGCTGAAGTGCAGAATCTAAGTTATCTAGCATCAGAATGAAGATGCATGTGTGACAGAAATTTACATATAATGAATGACTAAAGAAGGAAAGGGTAATAAAATATTTCTTCTTCATGGCTGTTTCATATGTTGATATTGAGCAGATTCTAAATCAGAATAATTTTGATTCTTTTCTTTTCCATTACTTCAATATAACGCCCAGGCCATGGTTCAGAAAACTGCAGTCCACAGACCAATTCTGGACTATTTTTTTTTTATTTATAAAAAATAAAGTTTAATGAAACAAATTTTCTTTAGTGTATTATTTAATTTCACAATGCCTCTGAAGATTTGAATAGCTATATCAGAAATGATATAGGATTGTTCCTATAGGGACTGTGTGAGCCTTTGGCAGCCAGGCTATACGAAGCCTTTAAAAACTGGTTTTGGAATATATGCTTGTGTAAAGATCAAGTTCCAGCGGGGACACAGCGCTGCGGCTTCAGCGCTGCGGCTTCAGCGCTGCGGCTTCAGCTGAGATTTACCCAGGAGCGGAGCTGTTTGCCGGCCCCAGCGGAGAATTTGGGCCCGGTCGGCGCCATTGTCCAGATTCCCTGGCGGTGAGTCTCCATTTTGACCTCGCTGAGGCCCCGGACCTAAGCCCACCCCTTTCCCCGGGGACACAGCGCTGCGACTTCAGCTGAGATTTACTCGGGAGCGGAGCTGTTTGCCGGCCCCAGCGGGGAATTTGGGCCCGGTCGGGGCCATTCTCCAGTTTCCCTGGCAGAGAGACTTCATTTTGACCTCTGGAGCCCTCAGACCTAAGCCCACCCCTTTCACGGGGACACGGTGCTGCGGCTCCAGGGACACAGCGCTGGGGCTCCAGGGACACAGTGCGGCATCTCCTGGTTGCCTCTGCCCAGAAACATTGATCATTCCCAACCTAGAGGTCGTGAGATAGCGGCTATCTTGGTTCACCACTTGATCAAGCACCTCTCAAACATCTGGTGAGTTGCTGGAAATCTGCAGGGATGCTCTGGGTCTTTACAGGAAAGTTGCAATCCCTCTGATTTGCACTACTAGAGGGGAGGATATATGAGCAGCATGGGAAGACACAGGAAGAAAGTGTCCCAAACAAACCTGGATGGTGCATCAGGAGATCCTAAGGACAGCACGGT
>JAJEJO010004477.1:191730-228709 GCA_020662805.1 Glaucomys volans
CAGATGGTGTGACTCTACTTTGTGTACAACCAGTGAAACAATAGCTGTACTCCATTTGTGTTCAATGAATCAATAATTAAATAAAAGAATAAATAAAAAAAAAGAAATGATATAGTTTGTTACTTAAATATTATAGAAATATATATTGTTTTTCCCTTTACAAAAAAATTGTCAACCCCTACTCTAGGTATATGAGAATCATTGAAGGTTAAATTTATGCAATTTCCTTTGTAGATTTTTTTATGTTCAATATTTCATATTGAATGATGTGTATATTAGAGTTAAAACCAAGTTTTTATTTATTATAAATATTTTAATATAATGTGATAAATTCATGATTGTTTTAACCACTGTTTAATTATGACAGAAATATTAAAAAATTGGGGAATGTAGGGTTTACTATTGAAATTAGGACTTAGGCAAATGTGGAAAGAATTGTTTAAGTGAAAGAAAGATGAGAATTGGAAGAAAGGTACAATCCCTGTCAACAGTAGCTTGGATAGTTGAAGTGGTTGAGTACTTTTTATGTTTAAGGACAATTCTAGATGTTATGCCTATCTTAAAGTGAAACAAGGGAGAACTGGTAGACAGATCTGTGAATGCTGGTGTTTTGAGGCAATTCAGTGAAGGGTTTAGCTGTTGACTTGAATCCACTGTTCATTGCCAGAGTCAGAACTTTGGAAGATCATCAGAATTCTGGAATACATTGGACACTTTTATGCCTTTCCTCAATTTGTGTGGCTCCTGACATCTTTGAAAGTAACGGCCTATGTTATTCAGCTTTTTGTCACTGTGACCAAAATAGCTGACAAGAACAAAGGAAAGATTTCTTTTGGCTCATGTTTTCAGAGGATTCAGTCTGTGGTTAGCTGACTCCAACGCAGGAACATCATGGAGAAGCTGGGCATGCTGTCACAAGTCTGAAATCCCAGCGATTTGGGAGGTTGAAGCAGGAGGATCATGAGTTCAAAGTCATCCTCAACAACATAGTAAGACCTAAGAAACTCAGTGAGATTCTGTCTCTGGATAAAATATTTTAAAAAGGGCTAGGGATGTGGCTAGCCTCTGGCTAGCACCCCAGGTATAATGGTTCAATCCTGGCTACTAAAAAAGAAAAGAAAAGGAAAGAAAGGAGAGGAGAGGAGAGGAGAGGAGAGGAGAGGAGAGGAAAGGAAAGGAAAGGAAAGGAAAGGAAAGGAAAGGAAAGGAAAGGAAAGGAAAGGAAAGGAAACAAACACCATTGTGAAAGGGCCTGATGGAAAAAAAGTTATTCAACTTAAGGCAGCCAGGAAGCAGAGAGAAAGAGGAAGGGACCAGAGAGAAGATAGTTCCTTCCAGTCTATGCCCCCAGTGATCTGCCTCTTCCACCCAGGAACCACCTCCAAAGTGTCCCTTAAACTATCATTGGATTAAGCCACTGATGACATTACAGCCCTCATGAAGCAAATATATATACCTCTTATTGGGAGATGAGTCAACCGCAGTGTTGGAAGAGCATATGTTATTGGTTGAATTTAGAAAATGAAATCTGCCAAGATGTTATTCTCATTTTTTTGTTATTTTTGCAATTTATTGTTATGTTTTTGATAGGAAATGTCCCCCAAAAGCTCTTCTGAGATAATGTAAGAAGGTCTATACATGAGATGTTTGGATTATTAGAGCTTTACCCAATCAGTAAATCAATCCCCTGCTAGGAATTAGCTGAGTGATAACTGCAGGTAGGTCGGATATGGTTGGAGGAGGTGGGTCATTGGGAGCATGCCTTGGGGGTTTCTATTTTCTATTTGGATATTGAGTCTTTTCTGCCTGCTTCTTGGTGGCCATGGCCTGATCTGCTTTCCTCCACCACACCATTCTGCCATGATGTTCTGCTTTACCTACAGCCCCAAAGAACACAGCCAGCTGTCTTTGAGCTAAGACCTCTGAAATTGTGAGCCAAATGAACTTTTCCTCCTAAAATTGTTCTTGTCAGATCTTTTGGTCACATAAGCAAAAAAAAAAAAAAAAAAAAGTAAAACAAAGAGCAATAACAAAAAAGTGACTAAATGTACACCTTTAGTCTATTTTTTTTTATCAGAGATTGGACTCAGGGGTGTTTAACCACTGCAACACATCCCCAACCCTTTTTATTTATTTATTTATTTTTTGTTGTTGTTTTTTATCTTGAGATAGTGTCTCACTAAGTTGCTGAGTTTGTCTTTCAACCTGCAATCCTCCTGCCTCAGCCTCTTGAGCCATGCACCACCACACCCAGCCATTCTAATTTCTTGATTTCATCACTCAGGACTACAAAGTTTCTCAATTAAAAGTTTTGTAAAATTGGATTTTCTTTGAAATCTGAGATATTTTCAGATAAAAGTAATCAAAGCTAAAAATGTTGTCTCATGGCATAGCTTATTATATTTTGAAATTTGCCTTTTTCTTTGAGTCATGTACTATGTTCATAAACTTCCAAATGCATGATTTATTTTTTCATTATTAATATCTATCTCAATTTGTTGCAATCAGAATGTGAGGTTCACTGTATCAATTATTTGAATTTGTGCAATATCCTTTAAAAAGGACTGGTTGGTATCTTATTTGGGTGATGATGCTGAGGATTGAACCCAATGCCTTGCACATGCTATGCAAGCATTCTGCCAACAAAATTATATCACCAGCAATGGTTTTGGTACTTTTCATATCCCCAAATTTTGTCTATGTGCCTGGAAAATATGTTATGAATAGAATAAACAAAATCCTATTTCCAGTGAGTTTCATATTTTAAAAATACACATAAAGAATAATCCATCTAATAAATAAAAAAATGTAAGGTATAAATAATAAATTGCATGGGGAAAAATGAGATAATGAGTATCATTAACTTTTGCTGTTGTGTGGAGTTGATGGATTATAATTGCAACTGCAACATTCTATAACATAATTAGTGTTGGCCCCATTGAAAGTCAACTTTTTTGCACAGATGTCAGAGATGTAAGGGACTGAGCCAGACAAATATTCTTTTCAAGCTAAAGAAATAGCCAATAAAAATTCCCTTACCTGGAAACATCACTGGCCATTTTGTGATAGATGTTGCTGGAGTGAATTAATCACACCTAAGTGAGACTAATGAAGTCAAAGAAGAAAAATGGAGTTAGACTATTTAATAAGATTTGGGCTTTTACTAAAGTAAACTGATGAGTCATGACAATATCTGCCCTCTGTTTTAATGAAATCACTCTCTTGTTCTGTTGAATAGATTTGATGGAAATAGCTAATTATGAGACTGGCACTTGAATATACATAGAAATGATTGTACCAGAACTTGGGTGCTAGAAATTGAGATAGTCAAGGGAGGGGGAATAAGAATGGGAAAGACACCAGAATGAATCGAATATATCATTTCTATGTTCATATATGAATACATGACCAGTGTAATGTCACATCATGTACAACCACAAGAATGGGAGGTTGTACTGTATGGATGTATAATGTTTTAGTCAGCTTTCCTTGCTGCTGTGACTAACTGACCTCACCAAGACAACTGTAAAAGAGGAAAGGTTTATATAGGGGCTCACGGTTTCAGGGGTCTCAATCCATAGAGAGCAGGCTTTATTCCTTGGGTCTCCAGGTGAGGCAGAACAACATGGCAGAGGAATGAGGCAGAGGGAAGCAGCTCACATGGTGATCAGGAAGTAGAAAGAGAAAATCTGACTTGCCATATGTAAATACATACCCCCAAACCACATCCTTATCACTTCAGTTACCTCAGTTAATCCCCATCAGGGGATTAATTCTCTGACTAGTTTAAGGTTGTAACCCAATCATTTCTTTTCCAAACCTTCTTGCATTGTATCACACCTGAGAGTCTGAGGGACATCTCACATTCAAACCATAACATATAATTTGATATAATATGTCAAAATACATTCTACTGTCATGTAAAACCAAAAAAAAAAAGAAAGAAAGAAAGAAAGAAAGAAACCAAATTAAAAAAGGAAAAAAAAAAAGTGTTCAAATCCTGAACATAGTTTGAAGAGAAAATTCACAGAATACTTTGGTGCACAGCACTGGGGTAAGAGATAAAAAAGAAAGAAATTGAGCAAAAAGAATTCTAACTTTTTTTCCTGAGAAACTGAAAGGATGTATTTTAATAAACTAAGTAGGAAATGACTGACGATTTAATGTTTTAGAAAAATCCGGTGGCTTCCCTTTGGATAATATGAGTTTCGGATGACAATTGTCATCCTAAACAACCTATGTCCTTTGGTCTGAGGTTTAGAGGAGAGTTACAGCCAAAAGTTAAATAACTGTGAATTAGAAACACATATTTGATATTTTATACCACAAAATCAAATGAGTCCACAAAGATAATGTTTGTAAGCAGAAGAGATAACACCATTTAATTATGTGAAAAGGATGTGAAAATGTGATAATCCAACAAAATTATTGACAAGGGTCTGGTAAAATGAAGTTAAAAAAAGAGAGGAAAAGAAGGAAAGCATGTGGTTGCTTAAAAACTAAGTGAAAAAAGAGTATCAAGCAAGAATGTTTGTTAATGTTAACTATTGCTTTGGATAAAGTAAGATTAGTGGTGAAAATTAATCTTATTTTTCAACTGGATTGTTTTTTATATTGTTGATTTGTAGATATTATAGCTATATATAATACATTAGTCCTTTGCCATATATAAATGCTATAGAATATTTTATTCCAGTATATGGTATGCTTTTTAAAATTCTTCAGTGGCATACAGTTTGATGAGTCATAGGTTATATACTTCTTTAACACTAATGTGCATCTTTGAGAGGTAACTTTGGTAAGTATCTCTCTGTGTTATAAGTTTTCACTTGATATAACATTTTTCAGTATGATAAAGGATATTCACATATTTCTCTGTGATTAAGATTAAGCAGTCTTTCATATTGTTTTTAGCTTGTCTTTTTGTGAACTTTTCAATTCTTTATGTATTTGATTTTACTCTATGCCTTTATATCACTTGACTACTTTCAGATATTTCAAATATTGGTCCCTTGTCATTTTTACACATTGTAATTATTTTTCCAACCAGGCACATGCCCATTAACTCAATTCATTATGTATTTCAATAAATAGAAATCACTAACTTTATTAAGTAAAAACTTTATTAATTAAATTTGTTATTTTAAATATAACAGTTATACAAATTATTTAGAAAGATATTTTATACATCTGTTTTAAAAATATTTGACATTTTATTTTATCAGTTTTCACATTTAAGATCCTAACCTTAATCACATATATTTCACTTATATCATTTTCAGTAGGTACTTAGTGTTTTTGTCATTTACCTTTTTCATTTTGACCTGTTCTTTCCCGTGTCATATAATAGTAAATATAATTCTCCCAGTGATTAGTTTTAACATTTTTATATGTTTATCTCTCTTGCTTATTTTCTTATTAAGCTAGAGTAAGGATTTGTTCATACCATTAACCTTTTCAAAGACTCTAAATTTGATTTTATTAAATGTGTTCACTTTTTTTTCTTTAAGTTTTTCTTGCTTTTTTTCTTAAAATTACCTTCTTATTTTGGACTTCCTAAAATATTCCTCTTCCAATTTTCTGAATTGATTATTGAGTTCATTAATTTACAGACTAATTTGGTTGCTGTTAAATGTGTATGAAATCAGTTTACCTAAGTACTGATTATGTCCCATAAAGTTATTTTTAAGTAAACTATTAAAGAATAATTTATCTACAGAAAACTAAATGAATAACAAGTGTAAATTTAATGAAGTTTTACAGTGAAAATATTCTTACAACCATTCTACAGAGTAAGATATAAAATATTACCTATATCTGCGAAGCCTGGATCATGTCATTAGCCCCGAGTCAATTTCTCTTCAAAATTTTTTCCTTATCTATTAGGCTCACCTACTTTGGAAACTTTTATTAAGAAGAAATCATATTGCATAAGATTATGGGTCTGTTTTTTTTTCTTAATTATTTCTTTGAGCCCATAAATATATTATTTTAAATGCTAAAGTCCAATTTGTTCCTTTATAATATTTAAAGTTTTATTGTATTTTGTGAAGTGCCATTTAAAATATTCTATCCTTGGTGAATTGGGAGGGTAGACACTCTGTTGTATTCTCTTTAACTTGTGAGAATTAAATTAAACAGTATGGTTCGTGTATCTTTGTGAATATTAGCACTTCCAACTATATCTTCCCTTTGTCATATGCTTAGTGCTTTTCAGACTGGAAATCTGCTTGTTAATAAACTTCTTAAAATATACCTCCAGTTTATCTTTGAAAATTTGTCCTTATGTATCTGCCTCATAACTTTACTTCTCTGGAATTTTTACAATGATATTAAATGGAGATTAAGGTTCTTTGATTTGGTATAGGTAAGGATAATCAATGGACCTAGTACTGTTATTGAAAAGAAGTTCATTTTCCTATTTTCTCCAATTAGAAATTATTTTGTAAGGCAAATGATAAAATGTGTGTGTCCATGCACATTCATGTGTGCTTCTGAACTCACCATTTCATAAAAGTGGTCTATTAGTCTGTTCTTGTGTCAGTAATATACTGCCACTTAAGAGAATGGTTGCACGCACACACACACACACACACACACACATACACACACGTAAAAATTATATGTTAGATATTATATATGGGAAGAGAAAATTTTCTATCAGAGAAGAAAGTTAAAACCACATATATGTGATAAGAATTTCCTAGCTCTGTCATCTGAATGTTCCAAGAGGCAATGATGCTCAGTTATAATGAGCTCAACTAGCAAACAGGTCTTTGTTTGAAAAGGTAACCACCTATACTTAAAGAAATGGCAACTATCAGGGCTAAGACCAAAAATATAAACCTCACCAACCTCAGGTATCACAAGGTATGTAAGTGCAAAAGAATGATAGAGATGTGTGAAAATAATACCATATTCAACTGTACAAGTGCAGCATAATGTGATAATTGGTTCTAATAATAATAAATTATAACTTTTAATAAATAAGAATACATTGGACCATACTTAGGAAAATGAGAAGTGGGGGGAAGAAAAGGGAAATCTCTAACAGAAAAAAATCCAAGTAAAAATTTGAAAGGAAATATAATTAGAAAATAATTAATTTAATTAAGAATAGTGCATACTTCTGTAGGACCATCAGTATCAAAGACTTAAACAATTTGGCTAACCCATGTGCCTTCATTGATACTCAACAATAGTAGCATATGCATTCTACTCAATTATACATGGAACATTTTCCAAGATACATCAACCACACCATGGGCAATAAAAATAAGTTTGAATTAGTTTGAAAGGATTTCAGTAATACAAAGTTTGTTCTGTGCCCACAATGGGTTTGATGAGAAATAGGTAAGGAAAAAGATATGTGCTAAACATAATCAAGTCTATTTCAGAAATAGTTTCTTTATATAATATCTCCATTATTGTTACATTCAAATGATTTTCTATGTTTGTGATCTTAGCCCAACATGACTCTTTTGGCATATATTTTTCGATTTGCTAGTGTGTGAGTGATTCCTAGGTATTTCCTACTGATTTCCATCTAAATTTGTCAATATCATTTCAGTATTTGAAAAATTTTGAAGTTTGTGACCCAGAATTTGGTAAAATTTTGTGAATGGTTTTCTGAATGTAAAAAAAGAAAATGTGAATTCAGTAGTTCTGAAGTGCAAATTTCTGTATGACCATCTGATCAGGTTTGTAATCACTTTGTTACATGCTTTCCTCACTTGTTTGTCATTACTTAACTATTGAACTATTCAGAAATCCACTGCAATTACTGATTTATTGTAGTTATTTATGATCATACTTCATGCAATTTGATAATTTGTCATTTTATACAATTCAGAATTTATAAAATTTCTTTAAAAAAATGAAACAATAGTTCTTATTTATACATAGTAATATTTTTTACTTTAAGATATAATATTTTCCATAAATATGCTAGTGTTTATTCCATCTCTTTATACATCTATCCATCTATCTTGCCCCTTATATATTATTATATGAAGTATTATATGTACTTGCTAAAAATTGCTTCTAACAGGAAAGCAAGTTCTAGTTGTACCTATAATCTGTGCAGTATAATTATGAAACATCATTTTATCAACTTCAAGATTAGACTGATAGTGAAGAAGAGTTTTGATAAGGTGTGCTTTTGAGTGTGAAAATAATGCATTTATTTTCATTTTATAAATATAACATTCTCAAAGTTGCCTTTATTTTTTCCTGAAAATTACTTTTAAATGATACAAATGGAAAACTAAAAGACATGCTGTTGTTTAGAATACTAATTTCACATATTTTTCTCTTACGAACATATATCAAAACCATGTTTTCTATTTAGGATTAAATTATGTAACTATAGTTGAAATATATATAGATCTAGTTTGTATAAAAGTTTAATGAAAAAATCATATTGAAAATTAAATTAAATTTCACTTAAAAGCTAATCTAATTGGAGGATTAATTTTTTAAACATTAATGACTTGTTTTAGGAATTGCACTTTTTAAAAAATGAAAATGTGAGTAGTAATGGTGATGAGAATTATCTCATTTTTGAGACTAAGGCAGAAAAAAGTAAGGTTTATTTTTGGAGCTTCAGACATGCAGATCATTTTAACTCTGTTTTTGAGAGTAGAGGGATACAGTAAGAGGAGAAAAGGAAGGTCAGGGTGAACAGCAAATGAGGCTGTCAGTGCTAAGTTGCATCAATGGAGAAAATGCCACGCGACATTATTCACCTAATCAGGGATAACATGAACGTCCTCATTCTGTCAGAAAATATGTACAAAAATGACCTCTCCCTTTATCAGGAACAGTAGGATAGAACAGCTTGGCCATTATTTATGTACAGATAAGAAATTTTTTCTTTCTTTCTCAGTGAGGCATCCTTTATAGCTTTTTCTTATCATCTAGTATTCTTCATGTCTGAACATTTTGAATAAAGTATTAATAGAAATTGCAAAAGCATCTATTTTATTGTACTGTATTTTTTCACTAGTAGGTTTTGATTTGAGATTTTTAAGTCAATTGAAAGGCAGAAAATTATGCAAAAACATCATCCCATGAGTTTGAAAAGTAACTGTAAATGTATACAATCACAAAGCCATGACAAAAGTATTCCAGTTTTGCTTGATTTGGTTTTAAAAACTTGTCTTGGAAAACACACGCATAAAAGTAATCAGTTTATGGTAAAATCATCATTGGTTTACATTTGGCATATATAGCTTTGATTCAAATTAAATTAATTTCATTTGTAAATGGAAAAAAAATGTGCAAAGTATCAAATTATGAAATACCTTTTTCTCAGAGCAAATTAAAAAATTATCCTATTGTTAAATTATATTTTTAAAACTTAAAACAAAGGAAACAATAACATTCTAAGTATGTAGTGCCCTGCATGTGGAAATTTCCCTATTGAATAATATTATTTTCATTTTCCATGAACTAGATATTTCACTTAAAGTGCCTAGCAAGGCAATGTTGATTGCCAATGTTGATTGGTCATCAAGATCTGGTTAATATACATATACATATTTAGAAGGATGGATGGATAGATAGATAGATAGATTTTTGTATTTGCATTAAATTTTCTTTTAAATAGCAAAAAAGCCATGAAAGATGTCTTATCTACCTCCCCCAGATCATAAGAAGAAAATAAGCCAATGAAAAATAAATTGTTTTTTCAATTGTAACATCCTTGGCCCAAAACCCTTTGAGACAAATAATATTTGAGAGTAGGATTCATTCTTCTAGAAATGGAAAAACAGAACTTCAGTCAAAAGTGGGGCTGCAGCATTGCAAACTGTGTGTTTGGAATGTTTTGAGAAAAAAAAAAATCTCACAGCTTTAAGAAGTAGGAGAATTATTCAAAAGATAGAGACCTAGAAGTATTGTTTCAAATGAAGCCATTGATTCTACATTACATTTGTCTTTATGTATAATCTTCTTGAAAATGTTTGCAAATATGAAGGCGAATTCTGTTCTAATGCCATGGTGGTAAAAAAGCAACTGGGAAGGTTTTTTGCTTCTTTTGGAACCCTGATATTGTTCTCAGTTGACTATGGCATTTATTGCAGTCGGATGCAAGGAAACATCTCTTAAGTCTTAGTCCTTAGTCTAAGGACTAAGACTATCCTTAGTCTTCATCCAACGTTGTAGCTGAGGCTCATAGTGTTTTTTAGTGTTCAGGAATTTGTTCATTATTTCTCACTTAGGATCAGGTGCAATTAGCCAAATGAAACCACAATAAAAGAGGGGCATAGTTCTTATTTTTTTAAATACAGAATTAGGATAAATGTTTTGTAGGTAATCTGATTAAATGCAATGGAGTCCTAATAATTATAGACTAGAATAGTCATATGAATAGGAATACCTTTTCTGTTTTGTTAACTATTGCATCTTCAGCATCTGTAGTAGTCCAATGTCTGCAAAGAGAATATCAATAAATATGTATTGATGAAAATTGTTGCTGTATGCAAGAATTCTCATGTACATGAAAGAAATTAAATCTTGATTGCCAAAGTTTGATAAAAACAAAGCAAAAAAACAGAAAGCATTCACAATTGTGCACAATATTGCCATCAGTTCTTTCTTAGTTTATACCATTTTTGTCTTGTTTTGGTGGTGTTCTTAAGACTGATAACATTAGCTGTTGAATACATTACTTAGACACTCTTGAAATCTTCATTTTAAAAGATTATATGAACTGAATAGACATGTTATAGAAGAAGAAATACAATAGATCAACAAATATATGAAAAAATATTCAATTCTCTAGCAATTATAGAAATGCAAATCAAAACTACTCTAAGATTTCATCATACTCTAGTCAGAATAGCAATTATCAAGAATACAAGCAACAATAAATGTTGGGAGGATGTGGGCAGAAAGGCTCATACATTGCTGATGGGACTGCAAATTGGTACAACCCTTGGGGAAACAGTAGGGAGGTTCCTCAGAAAAGATGAATGGAACCATCATTTGAACCAACTATCCCGCTCCTCAGTTCATACCCAAAGGACTTAAAATCAGCATACTACAGTGATGCAGCCACATCAATGTTTATAGCAGCACAATTCAAAATAACCAAACTATGGAACCAACCTAGATGCCCTTCAACAGATGAATGGATATAGAAAATGTGATACACATACACAAAGGAATATTACTCAGTCTTAAAGAAGAATGAAATTATGACATTTGCAGGTAAATGGATGGAGCTGGAGAATATCATACTAAGTGAAATAAGCCAAACCCCCAAAATTAAAGGTCAAATGTTTTCTCTGATATATGAATGCTAATTCACATAAGAGGGTGGGGGATAGGGAAGAATAAATGTACTTGGTGTTAGAGAGAGGAGTGAATGTGGGGGTAGGAAAGATAGTAGAGTAAATTAGACATTATTACCCTATGTGCATATATGATTATATGACCAGTCTGATTCTACATCATGTACAACCATAAGAGTGGGAAGTTGCACTCCATTTATGTATGATGTGTCAAAATGCATTCTACTGTCATGTATAACTAATTGGAACAAATTAGAAATCAAAGGAGAGCAAAATATATTATATCTTAATTTATACCCTTTAGCCATTGAATTTCTATCATTGAATTAAAATCATTTGAAATTTATTAATATATTTATAAGTCCACATGAGTGTCTTCAACTTTTTCTGACCTATTTTTTGACTAACTTTTCAACTTCTTAATTCATATTGCTTTTGTGTCTTCTGCCTGGTGTCTGTTTGCTATATTAGTACTAAAGTACTATTGTACACATACTTAACATTGTTTATCACACAAAAATTTACACATTTTTAAGATCTTAACATATCTCAATGAAAACATTTAATTAAGGTATTAACATAATAAATATCATTATTTGTTTTTAGACATTTTCCAAACCTCCACTTCTTTCATCTTCCAAACTATCCAACACATAAGATATATATAAACCATAAAGTCACTTTTCCTGAACCATGAGTCATTCTAAGGGGTCCTGGGTTTAGAGGTAGACCAGAGTTAAAGCCCTGGCTTCAGACCTTTTGACTAAGTTATTTACACAAACTCTCTTTCCTCATATTTTCCATCTGAAACATAAACTGATTACTCCTGCTTCATAAGATTTTGTTAAATATGTAATAAACTGATACATTTAAAATAAGGAAATGCTAGACATATATTAACTTTTTTTAGTAGAGAATTCTGTGGTTTTTTATTAAACTAAAATTGAATTATGGGACTTCCATTATTTTAACCAAACCCATATTTAATTTTTAAGCTATATTAGATTTTTTTCAAGTTCTTATTCTCTAGACTGTTAAGTCCTATGTCATTTTGAGTGTAAATCTCAATAACAAGGGTTTTAGTAGACCCATCATCTAACATCAGGGAAAACTCAATTTATCCTTAGACAACTGGAAATAAAATATTTTGCATTAATCTTCAGTGACTATGAAATTTAAATTGAATATCTTTTTAATTTGTGTTCTGCAACATTTTTTCTATACCTCATATTTACTTAAAAATATATATACTAAGTAACATGACATTGGATAGAGAAAAATTTTATGTATGTTTGCATTATTGAATATTATTTTCTAGAGCAGGAGAGATATGTAGGGAATAATAAGCAGCCATGTGAAATTAGCCTACTCAGTTCAATTAAATTAATTGCTCAGTGGAATAAGATATGTGAATTTCCATCATACTCATTGTCAAAACATTTTATATATTTGTCTAATACTGTTTTTTTGTGGGGGGGGGCGAGTACAGGAGTTTGAACTCAGGATCACTTGTCCACTGAGCCACATCGCCAGACCTATTTTGTATTTTACTTACAGACAGGTTCTCACTGAATTGCTGAGCACCTGGCTTTTGCTAAGGTTGGCTTTGAACTCACAATCCTCCTACCTCAGCCTCCTAAATCCCTGGGATTACAGGCGAGCACCACCATGCCCAGCTACTAATACTGTTTTAAATTTCATGAGAAGTAGCACTATTGAACTTGTCTTATGTCTTATAATAAGTTGACTAAAAGCAAAAATACTTTGCACAGTTTATATTGCTTCTCTCAGATGACTTGGAATTTTTAAAACATATTTTATTCATTAACAAGCAAATAAAATCAACTCTAAAATGTTTCAAATTAAAAACAATATATGAAAAGTCTTATTTAACATAACAATAATAAGCAAGATATATTATCTGGATATTAAAGCAATAAAATTGTATAAAATAAAGGATAACATTTCCCCAGATAGACAAATTAAATAAGTCTAATAAAAAAACAAACAAAAAATCTATGCCATCCTTGAATATTAAAACTTGGTCATCAGAAAAAAAAAAAATGCCTGTTACCCTGAAGTCAGCTTATACATTTATAACTTTTTTCTTGCACTCTTTTGAAAAGAATTAATGCAACCCCACCTATAACCATTTGACTAGGTGCTTCACCTACAGAGGAATATAAATCTATAGCCTATGGAGGAGACATGGCCACCTTTGGCAACTTGCTTTGGTCAATAACAAAGTGAGGAAAAGAGAGCTATTCTCTGTAGCAGAAGCATCAAGAACTTATATATGTAACTTATATGTTTTCTGTGCTATTTTCCCAGCTCTGCCTCAAAAGTGGGATAAAAATTATATTCCCTCAATGTGGTTTCTAAATGAATAACATGGAACAGAGCCATATTGTTATACTAGAGAGATTTGGGGATCAACTGTCGTATAAAGCCAACAAAGTTGAGTGGATGGTCCAGGGGAATGCATTAAAATCTCTAGTTCATGCATAATGTTAGCAAAATATTGAAAGTGAATCAGTATGACATTCTGCCATAAGAAGAACATAATCACAGATTATCTTTTTATTCTAGTACAAAGAAGTGCTTTATTTATACTGAGAAACAAAATTGTTTTATTTTCGAGTCAAACTTGAAACTCTTTTTGTATCTTACATAAAAATATACTTTTTCACAAAAGTTAATAATTTCAGGAAAAGTATTACACATACACATTTTAAAAAAATTTAGTTGTAGATGGACACAATACCTTTACTTTATTTTTATGAGGTTCTGAGGATCAACCCAGTGCCTCACATGTGCAAGGCAAGCGTTCTACCACTGAGCTAAACCCCAGGCCCACACAGACACATTTTAAGTACTGAATATATTACAGAACACAGAAATACAATGTATTATTTAATACTTAAAAATTCTGTAAATTCTCTAATTTTTAGAAACAGATTACTGTATGGATTAGTATTAGGTTTAAAAATTGTTATTCCCGAGTCTTGTTCAATTTTTAGCTGCTTTAATAAAATATCATGGACTGGGTACTTTGTAAAATATAGGGATTTATTTCTCACAGTTCTGGAGACTAGGACATCCCAGATGAAGGAGCTGGCAGATTCCTTGTCTGATTAGGTACAGTGTCTGCTTCCAAGATGGAAACTTAAATATTAAGTAAGCCAGAAGGAAAAAAGCTGAATTCTTATATGGTAGACATTCAAATGGCAAAAGGGGTAACTCCCTCCCTAAAATCCTCTTTTAGAAGCACCTAATCCTATTCACAAGGGAGAAGCCCAAGTAGTCTACTCAACTTTTAAAGGCCCTACCTGCCATAACATTGGTGGTACCTGAATATTGAAGGGTACAAAAATTATAGCAAGCTATTTATTTTGATGTGACTATAAACATTATTATTCAGAAGAAATCCTGAATTATAAGTCGAGTTACTTGATTTTCCTTTTATTTTTTTCTCTCCATCTTTAATGTGGTGCATCATCCTGAAACTTTCTATAGAAAATCATATCCATATTTTAATTTTCAAAAAGGTTTCTTCAAAATAGAAATGGAAATGGATAATTGGGGTAAAGATTTTTTTTTAACTTCATGAAATGTCGTGTTTTTGATAAGTATTAAACCAAGGATACATTTGTTTCAAACTGAAAAACAAAGCTTTAAAGAAACAATAATATTTCAGAGTCAACATTTCCATAATTTGTTTTCATGTATTATATTTCATACAAATGCACATCACTGGATTAGTAACTGGATAGACTAAATTTACTTTCTTGCATGCTGAAACTTAAACAAAAGCAGGTGCTGCTTCTTAATGGAATACTATGAGCCTTTTTCTGTAATGAGTTTTACAGACGCATAAATCTTATCTGTTTTTTCACTCTACTTTAGACAATTTATCAGACTTGCCTGATACTAAAACCTTCAAGAGAACTTCAAATTTTAAATTGATTTTTAGTTTGAGGGCCTTTGAATATTTAGACTATGAAAGAGTTTTAAATTTCATGGCATTTCTGTGGAAGCATCAGTGTCATTCGAACATATTTATTACCATTGAAAACAAGTTGCTATGTTACATAATGATTATTTCAATAATAATCTTTTAAGGTTTTGAAGGATCCAAATAGAGTGTGCAAAAGTTTCTCATTAGGTTGACTTTGTTGATTGCCACAAATATTGCAGAGAATTTTCAGTGACAGTCTTAAAGCTCTGATTATCTGTTCTTATGTTTAAGATTGCTTGCTAAGAGCAAATTAGCAGAGCTGTATTGAAGTATTCCACCAGTAATATTGTACATTAATTAGCAGAAATATTTTTAAATTTCTATATTCTTCCATTTCTACATTATAATATTAGATTACCTGTTATCCATCTTAGTTCTTACTTTTCACTTCTGATGGATGCTTTGAAATTAGCATCCATGAGATCTGGCATGGTGGTGCACATCTGTATTTCCAGTGACTTGGGAGATTAAGGCATGAGGATAGCAAATTAATGACAGCCTGGGCATCTTAGGCCCTGTCTCAGAGAGAGAGAGAGAAGGAATATAAAAAGAACAGAAAAACAAAACACAAAGGATTGGGGATGTGACTTGATGTAACTTGTAGCTCAGTGGTAGCCCTGATTTCAATCCCCAATAGTGCAAAATAAAAACCAAAAAACCAAATTAGCAATGAATGAGAAGAACCCACACTCAACTTCTAAGATAACTTCTAAGATATGTGGTATATAGGGAGTCAGGAAAAAAAATAGCCAATATTTGATAATGCCAAAGGGGGAAGGAGGGTCTTCACAGGAGAAACAAGAGTGAAGCTTGCAGAGAAGATTAAGGCTATGAGGATAAACTTAGTTGAATATGAGTGGGAAAGTAGTCCTGTTTGGTAAGGATATGAGTTGGTCAGAAATGTCTGGGGGACTGACTTGGGTAAGGTCATTAGTGTAAGAGGGTCTAGGGCCTCAAGATCCAAGACTTTATGACAATTTTATGACTCACCTAAGGAAGAATCACTTACTGGGGATGTGTGGTGTCATATTAATTAGAGATCTCAGAACTGCCTAGCCTTCCCTTCCATCCTGGGGGATGATACCTCTTATTTATTGTTTCTGTCTTACAATAGGTCTCCTTAGCAAGAGAGTGTGTACAGCATAGTAATTCTTCTCTTACTTGTTCATGTATTACTTCAAGGTTTTCAGCATTCTGCTCTTCCATGGCAGAGTAAATTATAAGGGCTGTTGTTCTGCATCTTAGCATTTTGATATATCGAGTATAGTTTTAAAGTAATAGCAGCTACAACAAAGCAAGTCATTTTCAAAAGGCAGGTTTATATGTAATATACTTAAAACAGACATTGCAACCTGTTCCAGGAAATGGACGAGTAGAAGGGTTAATTAAATTGCTCCCTGGTGGTGAATTCTATATTGTAAAACAAGGGCAGGAATTTGCAAATGACTGAACATACTTTAGGAGTAGGCAATGGAAGTAGAAGGAAAAAACCAACATTTGGATGTGGGGACCAGTTGGAATCACAGTAGAAGGTTTCTGAACACAGAAATAAATATTATTATGAGTAACAGAAAAATTGACACTAAATATGTATAGTTATATCCTATACTTTATTTTTATCTTCCTTATTATCTTAGTCAAGAGTTAAGTGATCAAATGAAAAAGAAGAGTTGCCATAAAATGAAAACCTTTAAATAAAAGAATAAAGTTTGAAAGAGGTTGTGATGCTGAGTGTGATACAATAAAATTATTCCTATAAACTTGAGCAGAATTGTGGTAATTATTGCACTATAGCACTGGAAAAAATAGAAAACAGAGACTTTTGAGGTAGCAGGTTAATATTTAAAAGGATGAGAGTAATACCATTAAAAATGAGAAACTTTGTGTGATGAAAGGAGTCATTTATATTTAGTGACCAATAGGGAGCATAAAGGAATAATTTTACACATGAGTGTACAGAAAAATATTGATAAATTAAGAAAAACAGAAAAAGACAAAAATGAAGCTAAAGATAGAGGTAAGATGATATTTTCATATTTACATGCTTGTTTTGGAAATGTGCACAGTTCATAGGAAAGATAGTAAGGGAGTTCGATGCAAAAGATAATACGAGAGGAGGCAGAACTTAAGAAAGTGCCTTTGAGAATCATCCACCGAGTGAGACCACTTGAAATGCATGAAAAACAAAACTATAAACACAGAGATTCAAAGGAAATGCTTCTTATTAGTGATACGTAGATAATTATAAAATTAAATAATAAATTGTAATAAATGGAAAGCCAGTGATGATCTTTAATACTGGATATAAGTAAAATAACTAATAGTTCTTTTAACAATTGATAGCTCTTGGTGCTATGGCAACAATCATAAAATTCACGTGTTTGATATTTTGAAAAAAAATAGTGTTTGTCTTTAGCATTTGAAAATACATCTAGAAATGTCTTCTCTGTAGGAAACCTATACATAAACTCCATGGACTAATGTATTGGTAAAACAGATGTGACAGCAGATGGTAGTAAACAATGCATTTTTTTTTCCTAACAGTTTAACAACTTTTGCCAAAGGCTGGTGTAATAATGAAATTCACTTTATCTGGGACTAGGAAAAATTAAATATTCAGTGATAATAAAGGCAACTATTTTGGTTCACCTGAATATCGCTTTTCTCTCTGACTGTGTTAAATAGTAGCAGCTTGGTCTAATCTTAGCTGTACTTTTACATTGCAATTTTTTTTTTTTTTGCTAAGTAAGGCAATTATTGTATTTCAAGAAGGCAAGATAAATCTTTAATCAATTTTGTCATGTCTTGATTATTTGCAGAACAAGATGACAGATAGATAGAAAAGTAGAAGTAAAACCTGTCCAGTGTAAGGTGAAATATATTGCCGTAATTTTGCAGAAGGGTCCCGTTGATGTCATAAACTACAAGAATAAAGCATAAACAGTTTATTAAAAAACATAAGAATAGTGAGATGAGATTGCAACCATTATAGTGTTCTACACTTTATATTAGATAATTCATTCTCTCTCCACTATAGAAAATAGTAAATTGATTTTGATTTCATATGTAGCTGTCCCATTAATTTTCAAAGCAAAACCTTATGAAGATCAAAGGAGAAGAATTTGCTGACATCAGCTTCACAACTGAGAACTTATCACTCTCTAAAGGAAAAATGTAATATTATCAAGAAACATATCTACAGGTCCAGCTATTGTCAAGGAATCACAACAAAGAAATTTTTACTGTGGCATGGTCGATGCATCCATTTCACGAAGACTTCTAAGAAAATACTTTAAAAATCAGCATATGAAAGCCATATTGTTAATGGTATTATCAGTTTTATGGCTTCTTTTAATTGAAGAAAGATGATATTTTTCTATCTTACCACTTTGTGCACTTTCACTAGTTCTGTGGCATAGATACCTAGTGACAAAAGCTAAAGTAGGATAATTAATTGAGAATCAAATGATTAATTAAGGGACTCATTCATTTTGCAAAAACATCATTGTGTTTGGTTGTGATGTTTTGGTTCAGAGAATGTACATTATGTCTATGAAATATTCTTAAGACACTTTGATCTTAAAATAGGTCATATATATAACTAAAAATTAACATTTACCTAATTTATGAACTCTGTAGGGAGGAGCATGTTTTCATACATGAGAAGAAATCTCATTCAGGCTCCTATCCATTTATGCCTGAGGGAAGGAAGAACCCACTTACCATTTGAATCACCAATAATTTTGGTCTCAGATAAAGTACATGCAGGGTCTCTAGGACTCATTAATAAAATTATATTCCATTTTAATTATTTCACTTGATTTATTTTTTATTGTCTAAAATGTAAACCATGTATAGACATTTTAATGGGAAAAATTGAAAAATTATGTCAATCATCTCCACTGGAGAAAACTGTTCTGAAAAGTCATATATCATTTGAATCTGTGTTCATGACAGAGGTAAATCTAATGTGAACACATTACAAAACCAAAGACCTTGGCCAAGTACATTAATCTGTTGTTTAGCTTAATTTGTCTAGCACTAACACACATTTGAATGCATTTCCTTTTTGGATTATACTCATTAATCATAAAATCCCACTTATAAAATAGGTACATACTCTACATGAAAATTGAGAAACTGTCTAAAACTTAACTCTTTACATCTTCCTCTTCCAGTGATTTTTTTTATCTTTTCTCATTTTCATATTTTCATAAGAACATTAATCCTTTTGTGGAGGTTCCACCCTTACGAATTCATCTAAGCCCAATTATCTTTTAAACTTAGCTCTACTTTTACATTGCCTTTTTTTTTTTTTTTTTTTGCTCAGCTCCAAATGCCATCAAATTGGAGTCAGGATTTGAACAGATGAATTGTGAGAAGCCAGAACTTTCATAACAATGATAAATAATATAAGGCTATAATAATTGTTAAATTAAATTTGCAAACAATGTTGGAGGAATCAATCCACCTTATTATAAGATTTAATATAGCTCTAGTAATCAAGGCTACACTTGTGTTGACAAAGGGATAGACATATATCAATAGAACAGAATGGAAAATTCCTAGCTTTGAGAGCAGAGGATAGAAATGTAGTAGCAGACAGAGTTAAGGGACCATTTTCAATAGTTTCTGTATTTTGCTTCCACATTTCTACTATGCCTACAAATGGAATAGATAGCTCATGACCAGTTACTCCACTGGAGCATGAAGGAATAGACTGAAACCCTGAACCCATCTCTGAGGTAAACTGCATGTGATCAATATCTTGATTGGACAGGGGGCACATGAGTACCAGGTGCCCTATTGTGACGGGATTCAAGACACACTTACTTTAAATCTCTAGTCTATGGTATTCAGACCACCTAATTCGCCTTCAACATTGTCCTGATACCTTGCAACTGTAGACACCCATCCAGAGGAAACCCTCTCTTGGGACCCCTCCCTTCCAGAAGCTTTGCTTCCTTTCTATTACTTTAATAAATCCTATTACTTTGATCTCATGTTTCATGTTTGTGGGTCTTAATCTTTGAATTTGTGAGGCAAAGAACCTCAAAATTCTTGTGTCTCATTTCATGCATATATCATTAACTGATTTTTGACACTGGAGTGGAGTTATTTAATATTGGGAAGTCAGCTCTTGCATGTTCACGTGTGTGTATGTGTGTGTGTGTGTGTGTGTGTGTGTGTACTGAGGACTGGACCCACCGCCATGTGCATTTTAAGATGGCACCCTACCACTGAGATATGCCCCCAGCCATGAAGAGCAGCTGTTTTAACAAATGATGCTCTAGCAAGGAACATCTATAGACCAGGAAATAAACATTAGCCTAATTGTCACATCTTACATAAAAATTTATCAGTATGTTTCACAGACCTAAATACAAAATACAGAACCATAAAACTTTTAGAAAATAACTTAGGAAAGACTTTTAGGTCTAAACCTAGGAAAAATTCTTATATTTGGCATTAAAAGCATCGTCCATAAAGTAAAAGATTTGAGAATTCAACATCAATGAAACTAAAACATTTTGCTTAAAAAAAAATCCAGTGCAGAAGATAAAAAGACAATGTACAAAGTGTTGGGAAGATATTTACCAATCATCCATTTAAGATGGTCCTACATTCTGTGCTTTATAAATATTTCTGATTTTGGATTCTTCTTGCAATAATAAGAATGAACATAAGAAAATTTTCCACCTCATGATATCCACTGCATTTAATTTATGCATAGATATTTGTATTCCTGTCTCTGCTTGTTTTAAGTATAAAGTATACATTAACCATTGAATAAAAGCATGAGTAAATTTCTGATGAGTTAAACATACCTAAAAATATTCTAATGTAAAATTACATGGCCATTTTGTTTTTTTGTTGACTATAATGAAAACTAGAAAATTCAAAATTATAAATGTCTGCATCTGTAAGATTTCTTTAATTCCTTTTTTGTATATTATTCAGAACAGTTTTGAAATATATGCTTCTATCAAAAAATGTCCCATATTTCTTTTATTTTTAAAGAAATTAAATATTCATGTATTAACATTTTGGCTCAATATGAATCATACATTTTCTTTTTTTATGAACAAAGATTGAATGCTGTAGATAATGAACTAATGGTGTGAAAATAGCAATAGCATTAATCACACATATTATAAACAGTGTAAATATTTATCTTTATGGAACCAAAACAGAGGAGAAGAATAAATTTTAGGCATTGAAATGATTAGATACATTGTAATACACTTTTTTAGAAAAAATGAGTATAAGAAAATGGATTTAACATATTTGAAATAATTTATTTGTATCTTTAAAAGGGGAGTCTTTACCTTAACAGATTGCTTGATAAAACTAAGTATGAGCAGTAATATGTAAGTTAAAGGATGATAAGTGCTAATTAACTGGCATTCAAACACTTGTCTCCTTCTGAAAATAGTAACTCCACCAAGTCTTTGCAATTACTTACAGAATTTGAACATTAGGTACAATTTTATTTACTTATTTAGGAACTAATGATAAAAAATATAAATGCAAATTCCTACTTAAAATCAACTGAGAAGAGAGTCCATTTGTAACTATATTAATGTAACCGTACTGATAGAAAGTACTAGCAGACATTGGCTATGATGATTAATTTTGGTAGTCATTTTGAGTGGATTGAATAAAGCTTAGAAAATTGGAAGCACATTCTGGGTTTGTATGTAAAAGTATTCTCAGAAAAGATTGACCTGTGGGTCTCCTACTTGAGTGGGAAAGTCCTGTCCTGAATGCAGTGACACCACTCAATAGTCTAGGGACCTAGATAAATTTAAAAAAAAAAAAAAAAAAAAAAAAAAAAAAGGGAGGAAAATTTTAAGTACCATGGGTGTGCTGGAGTCTTCTAAAGGGACTGTGTTATTTGTTGTTGTTTCCCATGGACATCATATTTCAGATTCTTCAGCATTTGAACATGGACTTGCACCAGTGGCTATCCAAGTGGGTTTCAAGCCTCCGGCCTGAAGATGTATTGTTGGTCCTTCTTGTTCTGAGGGTTCCAGCTACTTAGACTGAACAGCTACTGGTTTCCTTGGCTTTGTAGCCTGCAGATGGTCCTTGTGAGAAAACACTGCCTTTGATCATGTAAGCCAATCTAAAAATCCCCTCTTGTAATTATATATATATATATAATGTATATAATATATAATGTAATATATTATATACAATTATATATGTAATATATATATATATATATTCTGCTTATTCTTTTTCTCTGAAGAAAACTGACTGATACATTGGCCCTGTGCTCCTTTGCATGTGGTTCTCCAGTCCATCTCTTACACTCTGGGAAGTCCTTCTTTTTCTGTCCCTCTCATCAACCAACTTCATAAGTGAACATTGAAATGTGCTTTTCTTGGGTAGAATGGATAAATACCATTAGTAGCTTGATTTCTCTCTAGAAAGTAGATGGCCAGAGAAACGTTCTAAGTCAAGTTCAGTCTCTATTCTGGCAAATTGGAAGCACATTTTGCCAATATTGGCATGGCATTTTAATGGGTTTTCTATGTGTTTGTTTTTAGTCCACTCCATATGTTGGAAATCAGAATTTTTTGTTTAGAAGTTGTTGACTGCTCTTCTATGTTAATGAAAATTAATTTTTGAGCTGTAGAGGCTACACTGAATTACATATTGAATATTATAGAAGCCCTTATATACAATTGAAGTGTCTGGGAACCACCATATTTACTTCACAAATCTTAATTAAAAATCTGATGACCATGTTTTCAATAATTTTTGCCTGGAAAAGTTTCCAGAATTTCTGTCACAACACTATATTCTTCTACAAACTAGGACTTGTGTAAAAACATCCATATTCCAGGCATTTTTTTTTATGTGAGCAGATGGGAATGTTGCACTGTGGGTGCAATTCCTTGCTTCAGCAATCAAAAACTTTACATTTGGATTTAGTTATTTACTGGACTGCAGAAATAAATATCATTTTCTACTGTTCAGCTCCCTATTTGATATACTCTGCTTTTAGACTTTTAGACTAGCTCTAATGGATGTCCTATAAGGAGCCTGCTTTAACTGGACACTAAAACCTGAATCTTTATGGAAACCTAGAGTTACTTTAATCTTATTTTAAAATATAGTTATCCCTGTAAAACTATTTGTTTATAGTTTTATTTCTCTTCAGTGTAAATTTTTGTGTATTTATACAAAGGTATGATATTTTGGATGAGTAACTCTAAAATTCAAAATTTAACACTTCAACTTCTTATAGAAATTTGGCAGATAATTTCACTGGTAGTGTAATCAGAGCTATTTAATTATTTAAAAAGCATTTAGTAAGAAAGTAGTTTAATAAGTAACAGTAATGTTATGAAGTTGTCTTTGAGTTCTGAAAGAATTCAATATCTGCATTATGTATTCAGTGTAAGAATCATAATACTGCAAACATACATGAACCTTGGTACCAAAAAATTCTAAGAGTATATATCAATTCTAATAGTATTGTTGCATTGTTATTATTTTCCTATTTTAATGCTTCTCTCTTTATTGAAATATTATAATAATAACATATACTTTTTTTGAGAGAATTTTACTGGAAATCATGTACTTGGTACAAAATAATTGTTAAAACAATGTGAACTATAACATTGTACCTTTGATATGAAGAATAGAAAATGAAGATTATAGAAAAAGATCCAAATGTGTCATGATTCACAAAAGAGTTTCCAAGACAAATCTCTTTTTATTCTGGTTAGAAATTCACAAAATGTCCTTGCATCCTAAAACACTTCACTTATTTTGCTCTTGTAATCCAACCTGGTCTGAATAATCATTAGTGGCTAAGAGCTTCATTTTTATCCAAAGTCACACAGGGCATGACAACTTAATTATTAAGCAACAGGCTTTTTAAGTTAGTTCCAAATAATTGGTAGAATAAATTTTCAAGAATATCTTTGTTGTTATTTGTTTCCAGAAGGATAACATTAACCATTTCTTTAAAATAATGAATGTACATTTTGTATCACCATAGAAATAAAAAGTTGTACCCCATTTGTGTACAATGAATCTAAATGCAGTTTGTAAAAATAAAAAAAGAAACTTAAAAAAATAGTTATTGAAGAATTTTAAAACAAGACTGAAAAAAAAAACCTGCTGAAAGTTTCTTCTGTAGGGCAGTTTATGTGCTACCCTCCAAACTTAAAGAAAAAAGACTTAGAAAATGGGACAGAATTTCCCATTTTATCAGGGAAGTGGGGAATGTTCCTAACATTTTTTTAGGTAAAGGATAATTATATTCTTACTGTTGCTCCAACTTTGGAACAAAGGGTACTTACAGCTTCCTTTAATAATTCATTCTCCAGCAGAGATCACAAAGCATTCCAAATATTTCCTATGACTATTGATACCTAAAAATGCCAAAGAATACTTTGTCTACTAAAAATATTTGTTAAAAAAACTCTTCAAAATATCATCACATTTTTGCAGCAACAAACTATTTTGTTTTGCTATTGCCAAAAGCAAATGAATGAAAATTGACTTTTTAGTTAGCATTAAACAGCCTCGCTTAAATAATATTGTCATTGGCAAAGATTTCAAGCTGTCTCAATAATCTCCTTTATGAATTTATCTTCAACATGTGATTTCCATCTCTATTCACTGTAATTAGATATCTCCTCACATAAAACATGCAATCACCCTACCAGCTGCTTATCACCTACCAGCTCTTTCCCCTAAAGGGTATGAGAATGGTTTAATCAAAGTATAAAAATTGTTGTCACAGATTAGTTTTTTTCAACTCTACCAATGTTTTCTAATGAGTCAAAATAGAAGCATGATATTATCAGATATAATGGTCATATTTTTTAAAATGTCTATGAGTCTCATAATAATATATAAAAAAGTAGAGAAGATAGTCTGTCTTTACTCTTTGTTTAAAAATCACAAGTAGCACTTACCTTTGAATATAAAAACCAGCACTGTATTTGTTAGTTTTAGCCACTCATTAGCTGTTTTTAAGTTAATATAAAATAAAAAATCTTGCATTTCAGCTTTATTTTGTATAACCCAAATCATGTTTTGTTTTATGAATTATGCATTTTATTACATGATATGTTATAAATAGTTGACTAGTCATTTAATTATATGCTTCATCATTAGGAAAATCTATTTTAATATTTCAACTATTGGGATTATGCTTTTTCATAATAATGTTATTCCTGATTTTTCTTCAGCTATTTCCTCTGTTTAAAATATCTTTACATTTCCTGAACTCTAAAACTTTACTTGATGATGTAAAAATGTTCCACATGTATAATACATACTAACTAAATAGTACTAAATATTGACTAAGAGTCTCAAATTCAAACCAGATTTCAAGTCAGAATAGTTGTATCTCTTACTAACAACGTGATATTAAAGAACACTTAATCTAGTGCTTTTTCCAATTAATTTATAGCTAAAATGAGAATGTAAATATATTCTTCCTTGTTGGGCTATTATGAATATTAAAATAAATATTATCATTCAGAACAGCTAATACAGGTTTTGAGGTTTTTAAGTCTATCATTATATAAATCATTCTGTATCATTTGCATTTATTGATTGTATTACTCTTTCTTCTTCTTGGTTCTGGGGATTGAAACCAGAGCCTCATGCAGAATAAGCATTCACTGTTCCATTGAGTATTCCCTCCAGCCCCTGCATTCCCATTTGATGCATAGTTATAACTGTTGCTAATCTATGCCACAGAATTATCTGACATTAGGGAACTAATTATCAGACTACTGCCTCATGAATGCTCATGCTTTCATAAAAATCATCTTTGTATGGATACATATAATGAGAAATTAATCAATAAATGAGCAAAGTATCTTCCTATCATGAAGAACTAGTAACATTGATTTGACCCTGGTGGGTTTGTGAGACCTATTAGATATATAAAGATAGCAAGAAATCAGTCAGATGTGCACCTGGAAGTTATTGGAAATATTAGGATTGAAGCTATAAATTTTAAATTTGGGTCACATGCATTATATTCAAGGCCATAGTATTGATGAAAGCACTTAGATAATGCACAGAGAAATCAAAGATTAGAAGGATCATGGAACTCTAATCATGTGACATCATCCTCTGTGCTTCTGCTTGTTCATCAGCTTAGGCAAAATGAAACTCTGTTTTGTTCCTTGAACATACTAGATACAGACTTGTTACAGTGCCTTGGTATTTCCAGAACTTAGTGTCTGAAAGACATTTAGACTAGTTGTTCAAGTGCTTTATTCCTTGGCAGCTGCACCTCTGTGATCAAGGTCACCTTCTCTCTGATAATTTCTTAAATTACTTAATATAACTATTCTTATTCCTCTTCTTGTTTTACTTTCCTTCATATCCATTATCAACTTCTGACAAACATATAATTGGGCTTATTTTTCACGTTATGTGAATATGAGCCAATGAAGACAGAGATTGTAGAATGTTCTCTTCAATACCAGTGCCTTAAAAGTGTGCAGTATACAATCTGTGCTCAATAATTATTTGAATAAATGATAGGTAGATTTCCAACCAATAGTAAAAAGAAAATCATACTTCTTTATCTTGCCATATTGGGAAATGAATCCAAAAGTGCTCTACCCTAAAGCCACCCCCAAGCCTTTTTTTAAATTTTGAAACAGCATTGCAAGAAGTTGTACTGGCTGGTCATAAACCTTTGATCATTCTGTCTCAGGCTCTCTGGTAGGTGGGATTACATATGTGTGCCTAGTCCCAAATCATAAAGTATATATTTGTCATCATCAAAACCTTTTCTGAAACGTTGCAATGTCAGTAGCAGAACCAAACTCTATATTTATTTTCAGTCTTCATTTTCCCAGACCAACATTTTAAATAGCTAGGAAAATAATTCAAGTCAACCATGTTTAAAGATCTGCTTCAGCTTTTAAATTTTTAAAATATAGGACTAATCATCTCCAATTATGTTACATTTTGGCCTTTCATTAACATGAACTCATTTTAACCATTTTTTCTGTTTTAAAGTACAAAATATTAATGAGAATATTTTTCAAGTGTCAATTACAGAGCTTTCTTTAATTTAGTGATCAAACTGTGCAAGTGAAAATTGTCTTAATGTTTCCCTAGGAATCAGATAATTAAAGTATATCCACTTCAAATTGATTTGTTCTTTGCTTGGCTGATTTTCATTGGGGTTCACATCTACAGACAAAAAGGGCATGTTATTCTTATTTCTTTCTTTAGCACTTAGCAAAGAAATTTATCAGCATTTTAATATTTATCTTTAGATAATGCTTTAATACCAGACCATGAAATTTAATTATAAGAGTAGGGTAGAGATGCATTTAACATTTCCTGTTCTGCTTGAACCTATATCTTGTTTACAGAGAACTCTACACCTATATGATAATTTTTTGGAAATACTCGTAGCAGTAGAAACATATTTAAGTTACTTTAGCAATCAACATTTGTATAATACCCTGGAATCTTATAAATGTATCAAAGGAAAAATAACTGGCTCAAATATAATTTACTTTTTATCGTAACTCATACATTTCATGTGCTACAAAATGGTGAAGTGAGATATGGGAAAAAAATATTGAGCTGCCTTCTTGAGACTAGAATAATTAAATTGTCCTGTGTCCTAAATTAGTCAACTTCTCATAGTCCACAGTTTCTCTTCATAAGTTTTATATTTCTAAATAATAATTAAATCTCATTGGGATCTAATGTGAATAAGTTAAAATACATCCTAATTCTAGACATCAAATTGAACAATATAAAGGGGTAATTAAGAAGTTTTGAACAGATTTGGAATAACAATTACACATATTAACACAAATGCAGAATATTCTATCTTTAAAATTAAGCTTTTAATTTAACCTATATTTTTCCTTAAGTTTAAAGTTGAAAATAGGATGAAGTCACTTCTTTCAAAATCTATTATTATTTGATAAATAATATTAAACCAATTAAATTAATTGTATAAAGATTACGCTTGCTATGGTACATGTTATGGGGTTTGGGAAACTGTGTATGTATGTACTGGATATAAGAAAATGATGACATAAAGTTTTATTATTTGGAATTGTGCACACACAAAATAAAAGAAGATGTCTAAGCAAGGCCACTGTGAATAAAGGAAAGATAATTTTTTTAAATTCATTAATATAACTGTAAATGATTCATAGACATGACAAAATTGCACAGCATTTAAACTAATGATTTTATTTTCAGCGAATAATTACAGTCATATACACTTATATGACTTATAATATATATACTTATAATGGCTTGGAGATGTAAAATAGAGCATAGCATTCTTGAAGAGATCAATCACATTACAATGTAGCACTTTTAATACATTCACTATTTATAAAAATGTTATAGTGAAATAATTTGTATTTCATGTATTTTCTGTAAAAGACCTGCAAGACAGAGAACATTGTAAATGTATCAAACAGGAATAGATTTTACAAAGGAATTTAGAAACAGGGTTCTTACAAAAGTATTGAAAAGGCTGAGGAAGTAAGTCTGCCAGTGGCTTTTGGAAGATAAATTATTTCAATTATCAAAGGAGATTGCCACAAATTTCCACAGATCCCTATAGCATCAATGGGACTGTTTCATAGAGAATGTCCATGGTCAACGACTGGTCAATGACAAAACCTTACTTTTTCCATATACAATGGAAGCTGGGATTGACTGCCCCTTCAACACAAACAAGGACACAAGTTCGATATGTACCTCGGTGACAGAGCAGTTGCTTCTCAGGCACACCATGAAAATAAATAAAGAATATCCTTCTATTCTCCCTTCCAAAGATTGTTATTTCATTTCATCAGTGCATTATAATCTGGAATACTATTGATAGGAATTGTAAAAAAATATATTTTGCAGGTTTTTAGCATTTATTATATGGGAGAAAAAATACAAGAAATTAGTGACAAATAACATGGGACAGACAGGCTCAAAGTAGAAGTCAATTTAATGCCTTTGTAAAACAATTACGTGAGACCCTAAAGGAACTATGTAAACATACAATCACCACTGCAGGGCACTGATTTAAACATCTAACCTTGTGCTGTTTTCTAAGAGTACAAACTATAATTGAAAGAGAATTGTAGCCAGACCTCTGCATTCATGGATTCAACCAACCACACGTGGAAAATATTCAGAAAAAAATGCCTCTGTACTAAACATGTACAGACTTGTTACCTGTCATTATTCCCTAAATAATGAAATATAATAACCGTTCACATGTTTATGTCATAGTAGGTATAGTAAGTTATTTAGAGATGATTTAAAGTATAGGAGAGGATGTCTTTAGGGGTCTCTTAGCCACGTCCTAATGGATGAGAAAAGGGTTAACTGCCAGAGGATGATGTTGGCTGTATTTCAATCAATTACCTATAAACTTATCTGGTCAATAAACATACAAAAGCCAATAATCTTTTTTAAAACGAGAGGGAGCTTGACAGGCCTGGCCATACCATCTCTGGCCTCTAACAACATGGATTAGCCCAACTCTCTTTTATTTATAACACACAGGTAAAGGGGGCCCGGACCGGGAGAAGCTTCTGTGATGGACAGGATAGGGTGGAGTTAGGGGAGCCAGTCTGTCAGGGGGACTGTTCCAGAAGGAGACAGGCAACCACTCTCACACAGCACCACAGGCTTCCCAGCAGTTCCTAGAAGCCAGACATCTGTGTCCCAAGGCTCAATCTAGACTGATTCTGCTAAATAAGGATGGTGTCTCACAGATGTATTTTGGCTATATTGTAAATCCTATGCCATTTTACATGAGAGTGAAATATTGGTAGATTTTCATACCTCTGGTGGTCCTTGAACCAATCTTCCATGGACACAGAGGAACAACTCTATAGGGAATATGTACAATTTTAATTGAAGAACTAGAGTTAGTGTTCCTGAAGAAAACCTGAATATTCTGTCCCCTGGACTGTTCTTAGATATTCTAGCAACAGTTTATCCTCAGTCTCTGTTTTTATATAGATAATGGTAGTAGAAGTAGTGCTACCTGAGTAATATTTAAGTTTTAAATATTTTCAAGAAGAAAAGATTTTTATATCCATTCATTGATTGAAGGGCATGTAGGTTGGTTCCATAGCTTGGTTATTGTGAATTGAGCTGCTATAATCACTGATATGTCTGCAACACTGTAATATGTTATTTTAAGTCCTTTGGGTATATTCTGAGAAGTGGAATAACTGTGTCAAATAGTGGTTCCATTCCAAGTTTTCTGAGGAATCTCCATACTATTTTCCCATGTGGTTGCACCAATTTGCAGTCCCACCAGCAATGTATGAGTGAACATTTTTTCCCCACATCCTTGCCAACATTTAGTGCTACTTGCTCTTGATAATAACCATTCTGACTGGAGTCAGATGAAATCTCAGTGTAGTTTTGATTTGCATTTCTCTAATTGTTAGAGATGTTGAACATTTTTTTCATATATATTTTGACCATTCATATTTCTTCTTCTGTGAAGTGACTATTCAGTATCTTTGCCCATTTATTGATTGCATTATTTGGTTTTTGCTTTTATTTTATTGGTGTGACTTTTTTTTAGTTCTTTACATATCCTGGAGATTAATGCTCTGAGGTGCAGGTGGTAAAGATTTTTGCCCCTTCTATAGACTCTCTGGTTATGTTCTTGATTGTTTCCTTTGCTGTGAAGAAACATTTTAGTTTGATGCCATGCAATTTACTGATTCTGGATTTTACTTCTTGTGCTTTAAGAGTGTGATTGAGGAAGTCTGTTCTTGAGCCAACCTGATGGAAAGTTGGGCCTACTTTTTCTTCCACTAGGTAGGTACATGGTCGCTGGTCTAATGCCGAGATCCTTGATCCACATTGAGTTGAGTTTTGTGCAGGGTGAGCATAGGGGTTCAATTTTAATCTTCTACATATGTATATGTAACAGTGGACTATTACTCAGCCATAAAGAAGAACAAAATAATGACATTTGCTGGTAAATGGATGGAACTGGAGAATATCATGCTAAATGAAATAAGCCAGTCTGGAAAAAAAAAAAAACAAAGGCCTAATTTTCTCTCTGATATGTGGATGCTAACCCTAACAAGTGAGGGAAAAGTATAGAAGTTCATTGGATTAGACAAAGGGGAATGAAGGGAAGGGAGGGTGAAATGGGAATAGGAAAGACAGTAGAATTAATCAGACATAACTGTCCTCGGCACATATATTAATACATGATCAGTGTAATCCACATTATTTTCAACCACAGAAATGGGATCAAAATTGTAATGGGTTGCACTCCATGTATGTAAAATATGTCAAAATACACCCTACTGTCATGTATATCAAAAACAACAAATAATAAAAAAGAAAGAAAGGCTTCTAAGGTTCACATCATTATGTTTATGAACCTTTACTATATTTAAGTCTTACTTTATTTTCATTGTTTTTATAATTTGCATCCAATTACAAAATGAAAACAAACAAGATGCAAGATTAGACATACACTTGTGTATATGAATGCTATGCATTGTACATATATACACAAATATTTTACATATAGTGCAAAGATACGTCTATTCTGTGTTTTTCAGTCTGTCCAAACATTGACAAGATGCCTTTGTATATTTTATATGCACATTCAAGACTGGGTTTTTGTCTATACAGTCAGTTTTACTTGTATTGAAAATAAAAGTCATAACCTTTGCAAGTATATATGAGGATATTTACAAAAGTTTTATCTGCTGTGAGTCCATACATTTACCAATTTTTATTTTGTGATATGTTTGTTACTTGTTACATTTGTAAGAATTTACTATGTAGTTGATAGCCTGGAATCCCTAAAAACTAATGATATCCCTTGATAATTCCACATTTATTCAAAACAACCGACTTAACAACGTGAGCACAGATTGGCTTACTGTGGCATTCTCCAGAGTACTTATATTTTAATGTCTTCTCTGCACCTGAGCATAGGACTCCTCGTGATATATCCTGGTCATTAAAGAAAATTTGCTTTTTAAAAATCATCTAGTTTGTTTTAAGTGTTGGAAAGATTGGTCTAACAATGATGTTCGTTTGAATTAGTGAATTCCTTTTGCAGATTATGATATGCAAATTGAAGTACCTGAGTTCCCAATAATAAATAGCTCTTTCCATAAAGTTGACTGTTAATTACTGTTACTTCAAGGAAACAAGTCATTTTAGTCCTTGGGGGGGAAAAAATCACTCTTTTTTGACCAGCCCAAATCTTCCTGAAATGTGTCAATTATCTCAAAGAACTGGTGACAACTCTGCTCTGCATGGAGAATTCTAATAGTTTTAGACCTTAAAAATCTCTCAAAAGAGAACAAATTCTAAGTGAGATAAGAAAAATGCAACAATAGATGAAAAGGTCAACCTTTTTCATATCTCTCAGTCACTGCTGCAGACAGGACTAAGCATCTTGGTAAAAGTTTGGTAAGATTAAAGAAAAAAAAAAGGAAAAAAACAAAACAAACAAAAAATTATAACAGAAATATGTTTTCACACATATAGTCTAAATTCTTGTAACTACTTATGTAATTTAAATTTGTCTGCCTCTGCATAATGCCAAATAGTCCCAAAGGGTTAGACAATTTTACTTTAGTTAAATATTTTACTTCTTTGAAAGCCAAAGTTTCAATATATTAAAAGAATTGGCAGACTATTAAAATTTAATACAAAAAAAAGAGTCTTTCTTTTTCTCATCTTTTAAACAGTGAGAATGCAAAAACGGTTAATAACACTGATTTAGGGGGGTTCAACTAAAGTTTACCATGAAAGGAGAGAAAGAAAAAAATAAAACATATGTGCTATGCTTTTATAGCTTCCACTTTCACATAAGAAGGGAAAAGGAGAAGTAGAAATCTCTGACATAAATCATGGAACTTTTTTCCCCTTCTCTAATACGCATCCAAAGTAATTCACCTGTGCATAGTGTACGGATAATGTCCCAAATCAATTCAACTCTCATCCCTAACTATGTCTCCAACCTTGAAGAATCATCTTGTTCTTGAGCAAAAGATAACCCCTGTTCCTCCCAGATGTCTACTGTATTCACACCTTTAAAGGAGGACAAACAAAATGTCTGAAAAAAGAATATACACCTATTGAGTCAGGTCAGTTTTAAAAGCTTTTCTGGGGAAATTGTCTGACTCTTATTTCCTATCTTTAGCCATGTTGTCTGAAAGTTAAAACTTGAAAACTATTTGGGTCATTTCCAGCTTTCCCCAGGATGCTCTACCTGATGTCCATGAAGGACATGATTTGGGACAAAGAATTTAAGGGTAACATTAAGCTTTTTGTAGATATATTCAAACTCCATGTTGTTTTCCCTCTTAACTTAAAAGTCCAAAGTTTTTCTCATAACATGATAGAAGGCACATAAATAAAATACATACAAAACATACACATATACATGTGTATGTCCAATTTTTAATGTTTCTCAGTTTTTATAAAAATTAGTGTGCTATGTCTATAGATTCAAGATTTGGTGAAGCATGTTAAGAATGTGACATAATGACATCCAGGACAGTTCTCTATTTTATTTCCTGGACATAAAGATTTTTTGTTATGTTTGTCAAAAAATGGAAATAACATTTGTATAATTATCTGTGGATGTCCTCTCTGCCATGTCCTGTGTGCAGGAGAAAAGGGTTAACTACCAGTGGTGGATGTTGGCGGCTTTTTCTGTTACCCCAAAAAACTTAGCTACTCAATAAACAAAGAGCCAATATTCTTTCTAAATGAGAGGGGGCATGATGGGCCTAGCCATACCAGCTCTGGCCTCTTAGAACATTGACCTGGAGTAGCCCAAATCTCTTTTATTTATAAACACACAGGTTAAGGGGGCCAGGACCAGAAGGAGCTTCTTCTGTGATGGACAGGACAGGGTGGAATTTGGGGAGTCATTCTCTTAAGGATAATTCCTTAAGAAGATAGGGATAATTCCAGAAGAAGATAGGGAACCGCTCCCTTGCAGCTCCACTTGCCTCGCAGCAGTTCCTAGAAGCCAGACTCTGAGTCACACGGCTCAACCTGGTCTAATTCTTAATTATCTCTTAGTCTCATTGGGAAGTATGATATTTAGTTGTAACAACATACATGCTTACAGTTATTATAGCATTCAAGCCTTCGTTTAAATCTGACAGCAAAAGGCTCATCACTGATATTTGTAATAGTAGCTCTTAAAGCATTTAATTTAATCTTTATCATTCTATTAATACTTAACTTTCAGGGGCCATAGTATCTTAACAGAAGGAATCATGCCCCTAAGTATAATGAATTTGGGAATGGACAGAAACCTAGAACACATTAAAATATATAAGAACCAAATTATTATCAAAGAAATAACTGTTAGAATATAAATGTAAATTATTCATCCTTCCAGTGTAATATCTATCTGTTTGCTGGATTCCAATTTGGTCTCCATTACGTGGTCACCAGCAGTGCAAAGTAATATCCAAATAATACAGAATAGTCCAAATTACAGGGAGTTTCAAATATCAGAATGATTATATATCTAATCTTATTTTTATATACTGAAAATTGTTTTAAACAACTCAGTTATTTACCTAGTTCCTTATATCTTTCTTAGCATTAAAGATTCAGATTAAACAGTTGCTTGTCAATTCCTTACAAGAAGTAAAACATTTAGTAATTTTGCCATGTTAGACTTTGCTGGCTTTGAATCTTCTCGAAGAAAATACTTTGATATAAGTGTCTTTCATTAATCTTAAAGGTCAATCCACAAACATATCCACCATCTTTAGAGATAATATGTAGCATTGGCAAGACATTATTTTATTCGTTTAGGAAAGGTGTCAAATTCAAGCACGAAACAGTTAAAACAGTAAGATATTGGCTTTTATTTCGGAGAAATGACTGGTTTATATGAGAAAGCTCCATTCTAATAACTGTTCCAACTCTATCATGGGACCAGCATATAGATAAGTTTCCATTGCAGCCAGTATAGTCACATCCAGGCACATGGATGGGTATAATGTGAATATCTGTAAAACCTCCCATCATATGAATATAATCAGTAAATATTAGGATTGATTCTCCAGTCCACATCGTTGGATGTATGAAAGGTGGATCTGGGAAATGGCCCAACAGATTCCCCATATATTTTACTTACCTGAGAGCTCAACAGAGCTAGCATATGAATATTGTGGTTGGAGATTTAAGATCTCCTTATTGTAAAATCTGGTGCATTCTATTTCTCCATGTGTCACTCAACAGTGGTGAAACTCTTATATCATAATTTTTAGCCAATACTTTTTGAAATTAAGTAGGTTTACATAGGGATGCTTCCACCTTTTTATTTTTATTTAAATTGTAGAAAAAGACTGCTATAAAATGGAGTATTATTAACCTTAAATTGTAGACAATGACCTAGCATTGTACAAATATTTAAACCAAAAGAAGTGACTTAATAAATATTTTTATTTGGCCAAGAATATCAATAAAAGTTACTAAAGTCAATGCTGTTAAGTTGAAAAGAGCATTACAATTAAAGAAAAAAGACTCAGTTTACACTAAATATAGGATTAGATTTTGTCTCTAATAATGGGCTAAGTTACAAAACTGTAAGATATAGTCAGTACAGACATTGAAAATTAGCCTCATGACCTTTTTGTTTTATAGGTAATGGGCTTATTATTCTAAATTAACTTAAACTATTACATTAGAATTGGTAGTATCTTTCAGGATAGTGATTCATTAATTATTTAAAAATCTTAGAATTAATGTCATTGATCTAGCAATTGTATTTTAAGGGATCTATGGAAAGATAATCTCTATGTATAAAAACATAGTTGTATGAATATCTTTAATAACCTCATTTTTAAAGTAGTAAAAATAATCCAAATGTCCAACAGAAGGTTTTGTATAAATGAACTATATGACAAAAATCTGGCACTAAAAGTAATGTTGTAAAAGAATGGTAATTATGTGCAATCTAAAACAATGTTATAAGCTTTAAAATGAACAACATAATTGTATATGTACAAATATGTATATCTCTGAGCTTATGTATGGAAAGAAGCTTGGAAGATTATTTAGTGAATGTTAATAATAGTTGTCAGAACCTCAAAAAAATTTATGTATACTTAATTTTTCCTAACTGGGTCTCTTGACAATATCTAGGGAAGGTACCTTAATCTTGAAAGTATCTTTAGCTTCTTCATCTGACTTTTATTTTATAAAACTTCCATATATAATTCTTTGGATTAATATAAATTAAGTAGCATAATCTAATATCACATCTGAAACATGGAACAGACAAACCAAGAGCTGCATCCCCTCCTGCAGGAAGGTGTCAAAATACTCCTATATCCCATATTGTTAGAATTCAGATAAGTCAGTATCTCCTGAATGTCCTCTATAAACATACCTAAGTTTACTTCTTAATGTGGAGAGTAATATAAAAAGTGTACAGCTTAAGTTTATTTAATTTTAAAATATTAAATGGCATAAGTATTTTATTAGTTATTTTGCTATTATTATATAAACTTGCAAGAGATCATTATTGAAAAAGCTTTAGTTTGGGGAGCATCAGCTTAATAAAATGTTTCTTTAAGCCTTATATTTAAAGATGTTTTATTTGGAAAACAAGGATATACTTAACATAATAAGTACTAATTACCATGGT
>JAJEJO010004478.1:9678-47202 GCA_020662805.1 Glaucomys volans
CCCCCCCCCCCCCCCCCCCCCCGGCTGTCTATGCTCTGTTTTCGGTGAGTGAGTTGTCGCAGGACGAATGGACCCAGGACCCAGGACCCAGTCCTCTGGGGTTCAGGAGAGGTTCAAGGCCTTGTCCCTCCCTCTCCTGGACCCATACATCCAGGAGGGGAGTTGTTTTTATCCTGTTTAACGTCAGCCCTTGGAGCAGGGACAAGGTCCACGACTGTCCTGGACACCTAGCGCCCCAGCACCTGGCGGGGGAGGCTGGCAATACGACCCACTCTTAAATTAATAAGCAGAACAACACTCATGAGACGCGCAGGCACACGCGATCTCGACAGTGCTCGCGGACTGTCACAAAGATTTATTCCCCCCCCCCCCCCGCACACACACACACCCGCGCCTCCTGCAGGCTCAGAGTCGCCCTCCTGCCACGCGCGCCTGCGCCCGCTGTCACAAAAGTAGACGCCCACTTCTGCCTAGCCGGTGATCCGCACACGCACACGTGTGCGTGCACATGCGCAAGCCACGCCCTCTGCTCGCAGAGAGCCCACCTGGTTTCTGTCCCAGGCTCTCCAAACTCCCTACACAATATGGTAAAAATGGTTCGGCTGGGTCCTTTGGAAGCAATCCAGGGAGGGATCTCCAGGGGCCCCAGGGACAGACAGGTGGGTGCAAGGATTTTATGCGTTTGCTGTCTGTAAATTTTCTTCAAGTAATGCCCCGACTTTCTTGCTCAGTCTCGACACGGGGATAGGGGGCATGTTTCCACACCCTCTGCTCATCTCCTTCCTTCTTCTGAAACTGATCAGCTGGGAACAGTCACCTAGGGGCACACACACCATCACCATCACCACCACCATCACCGTCATTTAGACTGCCAGGATTTGGATTCAAGCCCTGCTTTGACCCGTGGGTGTACTTGCACCAGTGACTTGACTTCCCCGGGTCTCTCAGGTTTTCCTCTGCAAAATGTGAGTAATATAGTACTTTCCTCCCAAGGGAGATAGTGCATTAAAACCCAGGGCCATTATGCCTGGTACCTGCAAATGCTCAGAAATGGGACTTATAATCATCACTATAAGGTCCTTAAGATGATTATTTTTACAATGCTATTTATACTTAAAATGCCAGAACTGGAGGGGCTCTTAGAGACCCCCCTATTCCAACTCTCTCATCATAAGCTGAAGATAAGCCCAGAGAGGAAAAGCCACTTGTTCTGAATCACTGCCAGTCAGTGGTAGAACTTTGTCAAGAATTCAGTTTAAGCTCTTTGGTGAAGAATGCTTGAACCTGACACCAAAAACACAATCCATAAATGAAAAAGATTAATAAATTGGACTTCTTTGAAATAGAGAAACTGCCCTTCAAAAGACCAATGAAAAAACAAGTAACACTTTGGGAGATAATTACAAAGCAGACATCCAATACATGCTTTGTAACTAACATATACAAAGAACTTTCAAAAATCAATACGAAAAAGACCCAAATTTAAAATGGACAAAATATTTGAGCAGACACCTCAGCAAAGAAATGGTACGAATGCCAAATAAACACATGAAAAGATGTTCATCTTTAGTCAACAGGGAAATACAAACTAAAACCTTAATGAGATAACACTCCATACCTAAATAGAGTCACCAAAATGTATAACAAAGCTAACAATATCAAGTCCTGATGGGATTTGGAGCAAGCAGAACTCCTACTCATCCTGGGTGGGAATGCAAAATTATATAGTCAATTATGAGCACAAATACAAATTACAATAAAATCCAGCAATCTCATTTCTAAGTTTTTATATTCCAACTAAAAAGAAAATGTATGTTCACTCAAAAATCCATACTTTTGGGGCTGGGGTAGTGGCTCAGTGATAGAGCGCTTGCCTAGCATGTGTGAGGCACTGGGTTCGATTCTCAGCACCACATATAAATACATGAATAAAATAAAGGTCTACCAACATCTAAAAAATATTTTTTTAAAATGCATACATTTGCAATTGCTTGCATTTGTTATGAGAGCAAGAAACAGCCCAGTTGTCCTTCAGCAGATGAATGGATGGACACACTGTACACTGGAACTCGGCTGAGCAATGTATTAGGATAAATAAAAAGGAGGGTTAAGACCACAGACTCTATGATTCCATTTTAGGACATCTAGAAAGTGCAGAACTTTAGGGATAAAGGGGATGGGCAAAGGCTGATCACAAGAGGACATGAGGGAATTGTGGGAGAGGAAATGATTCTAGAATGTCATGATGTTTACCCAACTTTCTCATGGGTCAAAAATGCAGAAGAGTAAAAAAGGTGAATTTTTCTGTAAGTTATTACTAAATATTTAAAAGAATCTCGGTCTCCAGACTCCCAGTCCAGCTCTCTTTCCACCTCACCCTCTCCAGGCACCCGTGGGGTCTGTGGGCCAAAGCACTGCAGGCACCAGGAGCTTGCAAGAAATGCAGAATCTCCGGCCCCAGCCCCGGATTCTGAAGCAGAATCCCAATTGTAGTAGCGAACTATGCAAAACAAGGCTGCGAACTCTGGCTGACACCATGCTGCGCTGGTCTCTCCAAAGAGCAAGGGAAGTGACCAGCAGCTGGCTCACGGGAGGAAACAGCACTGTGTGACCGTCACGTGTGGCTCTCGTGTGACCATCAGGAACAATCCCCTCAGCTGCTGCCTCTGTACACCAGAGGATGACACAGAACTCCAAGCAACCCTTCAGCTAGGACCCGCTAGCTGTCCATTTTCCCGTTGCTCCTCTAATGGCGCTCACCCCATTTACCTACACAAACCGACCCTGGGAAACCACTGAGGGGTTTAACCAAGCATTAATGACATTTGGTTGAAACAGCGCCCCCTGGTGGAAAAGGTGCGCACTTGAGAAACATTTTTCCAATATGCAGTTATCACATAGATCATGGAATTATACACGTGCGTTTTAAACCCCAAAACAATCCTTAGTGGTTCTATGCCTGGGGAACTGTCTGAAAACACAGACGTGAGGGTGACTCCAGGGTCGGGACTCAGGAATTGGTTAGCTGTTTTTTTAAAAAAAGCTTCTTGTATCATGAAGTATAATTGACACAACAAAAAGCTCACAAAAAGTAGCTTCCATACAGTGAACTCATGCATGTTGCAGGCACTCAGATCAGATTGAGAGAAGAGTTCACCCCCCAAACCCGCTTTAACATCTTCCCAATCTTCTCTCTTCCTCTTCCCCCTGAAGGTGGCGCTGTTCTCACTTGAGACACTGATTTCCTTTTGCCTGTTGGGGGATTTTGTGTGAATGGAATAAAGATGCCCATGTGTTTGCTTCTGCCTTTCAGTCAGGATCATGTTTTAGGGATTCGTGCTTCTCCTTGCATAGAATGATTTTTAACCAGCTCTACCAGTGATTCTTAAGCTTTTCCGGGTTTGGAAATCTGGGAATTCCAAATTGGAAAATTGAGGCTCAGAGAAAGAAAGGAACTCACCCACGGCCACACAGCTGGTGAGTGACTCACCACCCTTCTGCTGAGGAATGTTCCCCTTCGAAGCTGTTTCCTGTCTCCATCTTTCTACTTAGATTGACAGCTTCTTCAACAGGCTCTGGAGTCAGACTGCCTGGGTGCAAACAGACTTCACTTGGACCTTCCTTGGTATAAGCCAACTATAAATAGACTTTTTGTTTCGTTGTATTGTTTTTTGACAAGTAGGAACATTTTAATTTGACTTCGGTATTAGAGGACATTAAGGAACTTTTCATTTTGGTAGCTATAACCATTGCTTCATGACTAGATTGTGTAAGAAATTGTTTCTTCTTTTTGAGATGCATACAGATGAACCTGGAGGTAACAGATGGAATGTCTGGGGTTTACTTTATAATACTCAAAAAAATTGGTGGGTAAGGCTAGTTGGCAGAGCAGGCAGAACATCCGGGGTTGTTGGAGCTGGGTAATGGGTACATGGATTTTTGTGGCACTCTTGACTTTTGCACACTTGGAAATTATCACACTTCAAAAAATAAAAAGGCTTAAAAACAAAGACCTGGGTTCAACTGACTTGAAGCTCTCTAGGAGGAAAGTGGCTTCTGCTTCCTCCCCAGGAACCCAGGTCTTCTCAGTGGGGGATCTGACAAGGTCAGAGCCAAGCCCTCAGCCAGGATGCCTCCTGGGAGCAGGGCCTTTCCTGTGGAGGGGTTTTCCCACCTGGAACCTCACAGGTTGACAAAACTCCACCCAGACACCGCACCCTCCACTCTAGCACACACACCAGCAGCCCCAGAGCTGCTTTTGATGAGACCCCTAACAAGGTGCAGCCCGGTTTTGATTAAACTTACTAAGCAAATGATGAATCTGAACTAGACACCATTGGTGGCTGTGGATGACGGCATTTGGAATTTGTGGTCACATCAGAAGTGCCTGAGCTGGAGAAGTTCACCATGGACCCCACCCCACCCCAGGCTCCTGGTGATCTCTGGGGCCCCTAGGGACCTCTTGGCTACGGGAGGCTGCAATGGTAGGCAAGGGCAGAAGCCCCATGCTCCAGGCTCGATTCTGCAGCCTCCCAAGTAACTGTGGGCCAAGCACTCCGCCTGGGGTTAGGGGGGCCTCTGGGGTCACAACTAGGCATACAGCAGGTGTCATTACAAAAGCAAGGTCGAGGCGCCTCCAGTCACCAGCTAGGAGAACTTTGGCCACCAGCCTGGTACCTCTTCTACCACATGGAGGCGTGCACCTTCCTGGGGTCCAACTGAAGCCACACACCTGGCCTTCCAGAAGGGTCTCCCTTATTCTCCCTTCCTGCCCTGCACTCCGCCGGGTTTGCAATTCCACATTTGGGTGCTGGTTTCCCTATGCCCCTTCCCATCCCACTGCTAACTCAGCTTGATCAGTGCTCTACCCCCAGCCCCCAGTCCTGTGCCTGACAAAACAGGCCTTAAATAACTAATGACTGCCGGGCATGGTGGTGCACGCCTGTAATCCAAGCAACTTGGGAGGCTGAGTCAGGAGGATTGTGAGTTCAAAGCCAGCCTCAGCAACTTAGTGAGGCCCTAAGCAACTCAGTGAGACCCTGTCTCTAACTAAAATACAAAATAGGGCTGGGGATGTGGCTCAGTGGTGGAGTGCCCCTGAGTTCAATCCCCGGTTCAAAAAAAAAAAAAAGAAAAAAAAACAATGACTGCATGGAGGCAGACACACAATAGGTGCTCAATAAATTATTAGTGATTAGTATGATGGTTACTATTATAATTCCTGGCCCTTGCTTTCTCCCTTGCCCCTCTAGAAGGGCTCTAAGAATTGGCAGAACTAGGGTTTGGAATGGCTCTGATCAGCTAAGGTATTGTGCAGAGCTGGGGGCACACCTCCCCTGGAACATGAGGCGAATGCCAGTGGCCTGTGGGGACTCGGGGGAGCGGGGACAGGACGCATGCAGGAGACTGGTGATCTGGTACAGCAGGGCAGCTGTGTCTGCAAGACGGTTGGAACGGTTAGCTTTGTTTTTCTTTTTTCTTTCTTTTTTTTTTTTTAACTGGGGATTGAACCCAGGGGCACTCCACCACTGAGCCACATCCCCAGCCCTATTTTGTATCTGATTTAGAGACAGGGTCTCACTGAGTTGCTTAGCCCCTTGCCCTTGCTGAGGCTGGCTTTGAACTCGTGATCCTCCTGCCCCAGCCTCCTGAGCCACTGGGATTACAGGCATGTGCCACCACGCCCAGCTTGCTTTTCATTCTTTTTTTTCTTTTTTAATTTTTTTAGATGTCAATAGACATTTATTTTATTCATTTATTTATATGTGGTGCTGAGAATCGAACCCAGTGCCTCACACATGCTAGGCAAGTGCTCTACCACTGAGCCACAACCTCAGCCCCTGCTTTTCATTCTTGATGTGAGTATTATCACTTTGATCCTAGTGAACAGCAAAGAAAAGTGACCTGTGTTTCCTGGGCCAAATGCTTAACAGTTCCAGTAGGTCTCTGATAGTGGGGGCCCCCCTCTGGAACACTCCATGGAGACATGATTCTTGGGACAGCTGTCCACTCCCAAGTAGGGGACAGGAGTCAGGCATTTCCGAGGGGGTAGAAGTGAAGATGACTGGAATGGAGAAACTTGCTCCTGCTGTTCCACCTCCATTGTACAATATCTATTCTATTCTTATTCCTTACTAACAACAGAACCCTAATTTTCAATGTGCCCCAGCTGAAAAACTGAATTTCCCAAACTTCTTTGCACATAGAGGACACAGACAAGATTTAAGCAAAAGTCATTGGATGGAACTTTCAGGAAAGCACTTAAAATAGGATGAGGAGCCTGTTGCTCTTCTCATTCTTGCATATAATGCTAGGGCTAAGGTGCAATGGCTGGAGCTTTAACAGTCATCAAGGACCATGAGGTAGCAGCCTCAAGGATGGAGGCTACATATGCAGGATGGAAGAGCAAAAGGAGCTTAGGTTCTTGATTATATTGCAACCATCCATTCATAGACTGCTCAGCCCTAGGCATCTCAGTAAACCAGAAATTAAAAATGAATCATTTGAGCAACTTAAGTCAGGTTTTGGTGGCTAGAAGCTCAACACAATTCTTTACACACACAGAAATGATAGTGGAAAAGATCTATCACAGTACCCAACACATAGAAAGTAAATGGATAAGACAATTATCAAATAAACTCCAGAAGGGAAGATGGGAGGGAAGGTGGAGAAATATAGAGGAACAGAAGCAGGCTACAGTGGTTGAGGAACATTTCTCTGATCTGGAAGTCGACTGAGGGATCCTGTTGGCAAATTCTAGCCCAGACCCTCTCCATGCCTCCCCACTGGATCTCTCTCCTGGAAGAAGCCCCACCCAACCCCCAGCACTGACATTATGCTTCCAAAGTTCTGGGGCTGACTCCCCCAGACTCAAGCAAACATGACAGAGCAGACCCAGACCAGCTGTGGCCAGCCCCCAGGCCCTGCCGGGTCTCCTCTCCTGGGTGGGCTAGCTTCTCCACCTGGGTGGGAAGGCTGACGCTCTGGAAGGCGTTTTCAAACCTGGCCTAAAGTCAGCCTTTCTCAAGTTCACTGGAACCCCGATGTGCAGAGGAGGCAGGATATCCCCCCTCTACTCCTGGGACAACAGAAAAGTGGATATTATTATACTGGGCATGGGTTATACTCTCCTGGACTCACACAGCCAGCTTTGCACCCTGATACCAAAGCCATGCTTTTTTCTTTGGGAGGGGGGGATGGGTAGTAGGGACTGAACTCAGGGGCACTCGACCACTGAGCCACATCCCCAGCCCTATTTTGTATTTTATTTAGAGACAGGGTCTCACTGAGTTGCTTAGGGCCTTGCTAAATTGCTGAGGGTGACTTTGAACTTGCAATCCTCCTGCCTCATCCTCCCAAGCTGCTGGGATTATAGGTGTGCCACACCATACCCGGCCCAAAGCCATACTCTTAACCTCTGCACTTCAACCCCTTTCTAGAAGCTTCTCCTCAACCCTCCCTGAGTGGACACCCAACAAGAGGAGGAAGGGGGTGGGAGCTGGGACAAGTCAAGGGTCCTTCACGCCCATCAGTCATACCCCTGCCCCTGTCCCAAGCCATAGTCACCTCTGGCACCAGTGCACAGAGGTGGCTCCAGGCCCCGTTCAACCATGCTCCTCTCAGGGGGAGAAGGGAGAACAAATAAAAATAAAATGGTAATAACTCAGGCTGAGCAGGAGCGCAGGCAACAGCTTTACCCAATTAACATTCCTTTGGGGTTTGGGGCCGCCCCCTTCAGTGGCACCTCATAAACGTCAGGAGGGGCCTGGGAGCAACTGGGGCTTCTCTGCAGCCTGGCTGAGGCGGTACCCTGAGCGGGGCCTGCCAAAGCAGCTTCTGGGGAAGGAAGGGTGAGCACAGCCTTCCCAGGGGCTGGCAGGAAACCAGAGGGAACCCTCCAAGAGCCCTAATCAGGGTCACGTGGGTCCACAGGAGATTTATGTTGCTACCGGAGGCCGAGAACTTTCCAAATCATGACCTGGAGCAGGCTGGGCCTTTCCTTCTGCACTGGGAAGAAGGGGGCAAGCCACAAAATCAGCCCCTCCATGATGGGATTCCCTCCACAGATGAATAAGACCCAACTAGCCTCTCCCAGGCTCCTCACGCTGCCTAACCGCCCTGCGATGGTGAATTAACCAATGAATTTTAATTTTATTAATTTTTTTTTGTAGTACTGGGAATTGAACCCAGGGGTGCTTTGCCACTGAGCTACATCCCCAGCCCTTTCTATTTTTTATTTTGAGACAGGGTCTAACTAAGTTGCCCAGGCTGGCCTCAAACTTAGAATCCTCCTCCCTCAGCCTCCCAAGTCACTAGGATTACAGGTGAATGCCACCATGTTAGACATGATGGTTAATTTTATGCAAAGTGCCCAAGGATTTGGTTAAGTGTTACTTCTGTATGTGACTATGAGGGTGTTGGTGGATGAGAGTGACATCTGAATGGGTGGCCTGAACATAGCAGGGTGTCCTCCCTCATGTGGATGAGGCTCATCCAACCCACTGAAGGCCTGAATAGAATAAAAACCTAAGTTAGAAAGGATCTCTCTACCTGAGCCTCTTCCCGCTGTGACACTGGTTCCCTCCTGCCTTCAGACACACTGGACCTTACATCACTGGCGGTCCTGGATCGCAGTCCTTCAGACTCAGACTGGACTATACCGTGGACTCTTCTGGACCTCTGCTTGCCAACTACCTTCATAATCATATGAGCCAATTCTTGATAGTAAAGCTTTCTCTTTGGCTATATATCTGCTATGGTCTTGGTGTTTGTCTCCAGTAAACCATATATTGAAACTTAACCCCCAAATCCAATGTTAATGGTGTTGAAAATGGAACCTTTGGGAAGTGACAAGGTCATAGGGTTCTGCCTTCTTAAATGGATTAATCCATTTGTGGACTAATGGGTTACTGCAAGAATGACTTTGTTATAGAAGAGAGCTCTCTCTGGCTTGCTTGCTCTGTCTGGCCCGTGATGGCTTCTGCCATGTCATGGTGTAGCACAAGGCCCTCACCAGAGGCTGAACAGATGCTCTTGATTTCCCAGTCTCCAGAACCATGAGCCAAATAAACCTCTACTCTGTAAATTACTAAGTCTCCAGTATTTATAGCAACAGAGAATGGACTAAAGCCATACCTCTACCTCTCTCTTCTTTCCTTTGCTCTGGGTGTCCTGTTCACATCCCTCACCATGGAGGGGGTTCCTACCTCCTCCTCCTCCTCCTCCTCTCCTCTCTGAGCTCAGCTTCCCTCATGCCCCAGCAGGATCTGACCCTCAGGTCCCCTCTCTTCGTCTCCATATCTGCCTTTCCAAGCTGCTCTTGGTTGTGTGCTGGTTGTTTTCTGTCTCCTCCAGTAGGCTGTGCGGCTAAGGCAAGGCAGGGTCTGGCTTGCTGTCTGCCGTGTGCCCGCACGGTGCCTTGGGAGTGGACAACAGTGTCCACCTCTGCCTTGAGGCTCCCAGATGCCCAATGGGATGAAGGGCTTTCTGATGGCCCTGCTTGATCCCTTCAGGAATCCCCTTCTCACAGTCAGAGGATTCCAAACCTGCCTGTCTCCTGGGATTGCTGGGGACCATGCAGGTATCTGCCTCCAGGGTCACAGATCCTGGGACTGGAAAGATGCACTTTGGTGAGCACCTTGCAAGATTCCCATGCAAAGGAAAAGCAGTAGTCCCTGGAGGGTGGCGCCAGGATCCTTCTCTGTGTCCTCCTGCCTCTGCCATGCTGCACTGCTGCACAGGTTCCCTGACACAGGCATGCAAGACAGACAGGAACTGCACGGAGACTCCTGCACTGACTACAGCCAAAGAGAGGAGGAGAGGACAGGAGCAGGAAACACAGGGTGAAGCTCCAGCTCTGCCTGGTAAGGAGTAGCGAGAACCCTGGCAAGTCATCCTGCCTTTCAAGCCTCAGTTGCCCCTGTGTGTAAAATGGCAGGGGGTGGATAACCCATATCCCATCTTCCAGACCCAATCCTGGGCACAAAGAAGACAGACACTGCCCCAGGTCAGAGAAGTCTCCTTCCCAGGGCAGCGATCACATTGCTCACAGGGCGAGGCAGCTCTTGGCAGTAAGTTTCCAGAGCTGGGTAGGGATGGCAGCAATCCAAAGCCAGAGCCCCATCTGCAGAGGCCAGCTAGCTATCTCTCAGTCCCATGCTGAGGAAGGCAGGGGCTCCCAATTTCACAAAAGAAGCTGTGAATTTGTATATGACTGTCAGTCAGCTTTTCACCACTGTGACAAATACCAGAGAAAGGCAACTCAAAAGAGGAAAATTTATTTTGGCTCACAGTTTCAATCTATGATCAGCTGATTCCATTGCTCTGGGCCTAAGATGAGGTAGAACATCATGGAGGAAGGATGTGACAGAGGAAAACCACTTGGCTCATGGCAACTGGGGAGCAGAAAGAGAGAGGGGAAGGGACCAAGACAAAATACACCCTCAAGGGTATGCCCCAAGTGACCTACTTCCTCCAGCCACATCCAACCTGCCTACAGTTTCCACCACCTCCCAGCAGTCCATTCGATTATGGATGATCAATCCAATCAATCCACAGATGAGCTCAGAGTCCTCCTACCCTAATCATTTCCCAGAAGTCCCACCTCTGAATATGGCTGTACTGGGGACCTAGATTTTAACACATGAGTCTTTGGGGGACTCCAAACCTTAAGAGTGACTTTCCTGAATTTTAAATGTTGGAGCTGGGCATTGTGGCACATGCCTCTAATCCCTGCTACTTGAGAGGCTGAGACAGGAGGATATAGTTTGAGGTCAGTCTGGGCAACATTGCAAGACCCATGTCAGAAAATAATTTTTAATAAGTAACTTAAAAGTTAACAAAGGATTTGGGGGGAAAAATTTAAATGTTGGCAACTAACTCAAAAAAATTTAAGCTAAAGATTGTGTGAGAATCAAGCAGGCCCTGAGAAGAAGGAAGGCCCTGAGGGATGGGATGGGGGCAATGCCTTCCCCAGAGGGGTGGCCTGGCCCAGGTTCCTGGTTTCCACCCCTCCTTGGACAAATGTTCCCTGGGACAAGGATCCAATCTTGGCCCAACTCAGCCCACTCACCAGGAAGAACACAGTCCAAGGAGGAACCTCAGCTGAAAGGTGAAAGGTGACTTGGTGAGAAAGGAAGAAGAGACAGAGGTCCAGAAAGGGACCAGACCAAAAGCAAGGTTTCACAGCAAGGAGCAGCCAAGCTGAAATCAGAACCCAGCCCTGCAGACTCGGGGTCCAATGCTCCTTCCACTCTCCAAGGAACCTCATGTCTTTGGCTGGCTGCTGCTGTCTTCCCACATCCTGGGAAATGCTGGCATTAGGGTCAGCCAGGCCTGGGATGAGAGGGCAGTGAAGTGCCCACACCTACACCCGTTCTAGAAGAACAGGTGTTTTAGCATGGAAAGTTAGGGAGGGGACAGGGAGAGTGTCAATGATCAAAACCACCAGAAGACCAAGTGGAGTTGGATGTTGTTTTCCACACCTCTCCCACCCCGCCCACAGACACACAGAGCTCAGCACCGACCTAGGCATGAGAGGAACGAGGAAATTAAATCAATGCACTAAGCTGACTTCCAAACTCGGTCTCTCGGACTCAGGGACAGCACCAAGAACCACTCCACCCACGGAGTGCTCCACCATGCGTGGCAGGTGGAGTTCCTATCTTCCCACACGTCCTCTTCAGGAAACCAGGGCAAGTGGGGAAGTTGCTCTGAGCCACGATTCCTTGGGTCGTCAGGCTCGCGTGACCTCAGTCGCTCTCTGGAGCTGATGGCACCTGCAGCACCCCATCGGAGCGCACGTGGTGTGAACCCCGCACACTAATAAATCCCGCCACGTGGGGGCGATAAACACCAAGCTCCGCTGCCGAGTGACGCGGAGGACAGGTGAGGTCAGGAGCCTGGAGATTCCGCTCACATTTGAGCACCCAACGCGCGCCACTAGCGGACCGCAGATCGCGCGTCTGCGGACTATGCTGCAGTTCTTCCAGCGTCCTCCCCGGGAGCTGGGGTGCAAGAGGGTGAACCCGGGAACGCTCTGGCGAGGCTCGCTCCGGAATCCAGGGGAAGAAATGCGCTTTTGAGAAGCTGGGGTGGTGGAGGAAGGATAGAATGTCAGGGAAGGCCACTGTCTAATTGTTGAGCCACTATCCGTTCCATTTTGCATTTTAACCCGTCCTCGGTGTTTCTTTGTCTCGCCCTGGTGGTCATCAAGGAGCTTTAGAACCTGTTCAACGAGGAAAACCTTTATACCCCGCCCCCCGCCCCCCCCACACACACACCTCCCTTCCTTAACTAATGGTTCAGTATTTCCCTTTCTCTCTTTTCTTTTTTTAACCATTAGATGGCCATCAATAAGGAAACGGAGTGTGACACAACAATAAAATACTAAAATATACCTAGTTCCTGCCATAATTTATAAATTTTCTAAATTGATTTACAAAACTAAGTTGTGGAATAATGTATATTAGAAAATAATAACATCATTCCATATATCTAAAGTATGCATGTGTGTGGTGAGTGTAAATGACGTGGAAAGTTTGGGGAAAAGTTTAAAAGATTGCACACACAATCATAGCATCCTCTGAGGAGAGAGAGAAGACAGAGATTTTACCTTTACCTGTAATGTCCACATCATAAAATTAGTATGCACTATGTGAAACTAAAAATTGATAAAAGTAGCTTTTTAAGTATAAAAGTAATTTATGCCTCTTGGGAAAAAATTACAGTATTCAATATACAATTAAGTAAAATGCTAGTTACAAAGTGATATATATGGTATAATGTGGGGAAGTAAGGGAAGGGATGAAATCTCCGACACAGGTCAGCATGCAATGATTCTTTTGTTGTTGTTGTTACATTTGATTTTTGCCTTTTATACCCCTACAGACAAAGAAGGCAAAAAAACAACAGCAATGAATTCCCAGGCAAAGCAGGCAAATCACCAACCGCAATGACTGGGGCCAATGCACAACAGCCAGATAACCACTCCTTGAACTGTATCTTAATCTAACCTAGACTCAAACATTTCGAGCTCTGTCCTTTCTCAGGGCCAGAGAAACATTCTTGTTTGCAAGCAATGTTCTCTCTGTTTCTGACCTCTTGGCAGAAAATCCTGTTTGCAGGCAAATCCCACCCAGGACTACAAAGTCCCTTGTTTGTAAGAGCACCTGTAGTCATAACGTCTGATTTCTCTCTTGACAGAAAATCCTGTTTGCAGGCAACTCCCACCAAGGACCACAAAGCATCTTGGATGCAAGAACGCCTGCAGTCATAAGTTCTGATTCTCAACAGTATGATTCTATTTCTTAAAATAATGTGTGTGTGTGTGTGTGTGTGTGCATGTATGTGTGCACACAGAAAAAATACCAAGAGAATATAAGCAAAACCTTTACCAATAGTTATTTCTGAGTGGTAGGGTTAAAGGTGACTTAATAAAATATGCCAATGATATTGGTCTACATTATCAGTTTAATAGCTTATGATACTCTGTTGTATAAACATCATTTATTTAACTAGTCTTTTATTGAAGGATATTTAAGTAGCTTCCAGTATTTTCCTACTACCTAGTGCTGATAAACAGCTTTAAGGGATAAATTCTACAGGGGCAACCTCAAGGTCAAAGGCTGCCACAGTTTACTTAAAATAAATAAATATATATTATATGTATACATATGTTGTAGATGGATAAAATACCTTCATTTTATTTATTTATCTTTATGTGGTGCTGAGAATCAAACCCAGTGTCTCACACGTGCTAGGCAAGCACTCTGCTACTGAGTCACACCTCCAGCCCCCACAGGTTACACTTTGACACACATCATCAAACTGCTGCCCCTGCAAGTCTGACTTGTTCTCATTCCCAGGACCCCTACAGTGAAGTGCTAAGGGTCTGTTTTCCCATTTGCCCACCAATACTGGAAATTGTCATTCTTAATTTCTGCCAATCTGATATCTATGAAAGTCTGTCTGACTTAAAAAGATTGATTTTCTTTCACAACCAAAGTGATGAAATACAAACATAGGTTTTCTTTATGCCTTGCTGTTTCTTAATAGGTATTCCTGGAATTATACTCTCTAAATGATGAATAAAGTCTTTACATTTTATCTCGCTATTTGGTAGAACAAGTATTCCTACTAGGTCTTCCAGCTTCATAGATTTCTTGATTGTTCCATACCCTTCCATGTGATTCTTTACTCTGCTGTGTGTATTAAATTTTGCAAAAGCCCTTGGAGGTGTTTTGCTTGGATTACTTTGCACATATGCATGAAACTAGAAAGAACTGACATCTTTACCCTGATCATGAGATATCTTGCCATAGTTCAGATTTTTAAAGAAAACTTCCTCAGTGACATTTTATAATTACTTTCATAAAGGTCTTTCATGCTTTTTTGGGTAGATTGTTTGAGGATGTTGTATAAATTTGTTTTGGATTTTGATATAGTTGTTTCATTTTTGCAAATATGGCTTTCCCCTCTTATGTATTTACAGTTGATTTCAATAAGACTATTGATTTTTCTACATTGATTTCATATCTTACCACTTACCATGTCCTTAACAGAATTGGATTTAAAGGTTTGTGTCATTGATCCTCTTGTGTTTTTGAGATGCCTGATCTAATCATTGACAGTTTTCTCTGTTCCTTTAAAATATTTATACTTTTTTTCTTTTTCTTGTCTTATTACATTAACTACGACTTCCAGTACATGTGTGATAGAAACAATGAGTGTTCTTGTCTCTTCCTGACATCTTTGGTTCACTTTCTAGTATTTCTCCATGAAATATGTCTTTTATTACACTATTCCCAGTTTTAAAGATCGGTTTTCAGTATTCTGAAATTGCCTTCCTTCTTTTCTCCAGTCATTCTTTCTTGATATTAGTTTACACAGGGAATGATGGAAAAGGGCACCACTCTAAAACTAATGGAACTTTCTTCAGTCATAAAAATACTCTACTGTCCAACATAGTAGTCGCTAGTTACATGTGACTACTGAGCTCTTAACATGTGACTAGTGAGACTAAGAAACTGAATTTTAAATTTTCTTTTTAATTAAAATTTAAATTTACAAACTGATTGAAATTTAATGCTGATTGTTTCCAGTGAAAATTTAGTGTCCAAATTTAGATGTAAGTACAAAATAGAACACAGATGTCAAAGATTTAGTTTAGAATGTAAAGTATCTCATTAATAATTTTATATTATTACATATTAAAATGCAATGTTTTCATGTAATGTATTAAATAAAACTTTAAAAATTTTATCACGTAGTTGTTGTTTTGTTTGGCTACTGGGGATTAAACCCAGAGGCATTTTACCACTGAGTCCTTTTTATTTTTATTTTGAGACAGGGCCTTTCTAAGTTGGGGAAACTGGCCTCAAACTTGCTATTCTCCTGCCTCAGCCCCCCAAGTTGCTGGAATTACCAGCATGTGCCATAACCTCAAGCCCAGCACCTAGTTGTTTTTAAACTTTTCTTAATGTGGCTATTAGAACATTTAAAATTCCATTCGTGGATTACTTTATATTTCCCTTGGAATGGAGCATTTTAGAGCATGGAGTGGTGGGAGAACCCTGTGACCTCGAACAAACTTCTTGGTTGCCTCATGTGAAAAATCAGTGATCATATGTCCTTCCCTGCACATTTTCTCAATCCTTTTATGAAAATAAAGTGAAATAATGCATGGGGGGAAAAAAGGATTTTGTAAGTTTGTAAGAAAAACTAGCAGCAACTGTAACGTATTTTGAGCTCTTGCTGTAAATAAGCCAGGTTCAGTGCTAAGCGCATGCGTGCAGTACTTCACATAGGCTGTAAAGGGCCCTATGTGGTAGAAACCAGAGCTAGCCCCATCGTACAGATGAGGAAACAGCCTGCAGGGGTGACCTGCACAATGCTCCAGAGCTATAATGTGGCACTGTCAGGATCGTAAACCAGGCCAAAGGACTCTCTATCCACATCTTAACCCACACTGTAAGAAACGGGTCAAAAATAAAACACCACCGACCTCCCCAGAGTTGAAAAGCAAGACTCTGACACCCAGCTGATTTCATAACTGCAAGCTTAAACAGGTCTCTTAACCTCACGGATCTTTTGTTTCCTTGGGGATAAACTACTGGTCACCTTGTGCTGGTTCTTAAACCAGATAGTGCCAAGAGAGTGTTAGCACGATGCCTCGAATGCGGATGTAGGATGAATGATTTTAAAACGTGGTGTTTCCAGCTCCTTGTGTGGTTCCTAGGGGTGTCATTTGGACACATGGCTCAACCTTTGGGTGCCTAAGTTTCTTTCTTTTGTAAACAGGAACGGGAGTTAAAAGAACCTAAGTGAGAGAGCACATCCTTTCCAACAGAGGGACCCCAGAGGCCCAGGCGAGAAGGGGTGGGTGAGAGAGTGGGACAGGTCTGGCGCTCCAGGTATTGGGCCATCTGGCTCAAACTTACTCTGACTCCTACCTGCTGCGGTGTCACCTCTGGCAGCCTGCCGCCCCCCCACACACACACACCCACCCATCCCATGGAGGGATGAGGACCCCCAAGGAGCATCATCAACAAGGAACATTCCTGAAGCTGACTCCTGTTCTAGGAGATCGACCATGTGACTCCAGGCCCCTACCCGTTTTAAACCTCGCCCCTGTCTCGGGATGATAGGGACTGAGAACTGAGTTTTAGACGTAGATGAACCGGTTCCTACCCCTGCCAGACTTCATCCCTCGCAAGCTTGCCCAGCCTGCGCTTAGGTCCCCTCTCATATGCCCCAGCCCCGCCCTCCCAGCTTCCACGGAGAATTGAATGACATCTGCCCACGCCTTGCGGGTCTTCTCCTGGGCCACTTCTGGGTCCACTTGCAAACCGGCACACTAAGTCATTCTGAGAAGTTTCTTGACAGCTCGAGATCTATTTGTTCAGCGCTATATGGGAAATGGCAATGTTCTTCCGACAGGCCTGGGGCTGTTGAAAGTAGAGTTAGCCAATAGGTGGAAGGAATTGGGGCGCATAAAACACCCCACGAATGTCCCTCTCCATTCTCGCCCTGTAGATCCATCACCTGGTTTCCTTGTCTGAAGTTGGAAGTCACTTCCACATCATCCTCGTATTCCTTTCTTGGTCAGTGTTTGGGGGTGCTGGGCACCGTGCCTCGGGTAGAACAGGGGCACGCCCTCTCTCTCTCCGCTGGTGGCCGCAGTCCCGCTGCAGTGCTAGTCCGCTGGGTCAGAGACCTCAGAACAACGTGGGAGTTCCTCGTGGAGGTACAGTTATCTAAGCACAGGGGATCAGCCTTTATTCCGAAACTCTCCCCTGCTATCTAATTGTTTAAATGTCCATTTAGTGTACGAAATGACCGTAACCAAGGATGGAAGCTGACTTTCTAAAAGTTCTTTGACAAAATTAAAAGTTGGCAAACAGAGGGCAACAGGAAGGCTCTAGAATGGTCTCCCTGTGACCAACCCTACAGAGTCCCCTTTCTTGCCTTCCTCCCATTGATAAAACAGGCGCCACACGTGCAGAGCCTGGTAAAGAACTGCAGGTGGCCTCTGACCAATAACCAGATGGGACAGGAAATAGAGGGTACCCATTGGGGTCCTGGAGGAACTGAATCCTGCCAACAGCCCCAGGCAAGTTTGGGAACAGATAGCTCCCCAGTGGAACGTTAAAATGACCACAGTCCAGTGGCAGCACCTGGACTGGAGTGAGGCCCTGAGGCAACTGAAGCACTTTCGGGATGGCCTGAGTAGCCAGATCTTGCAGGGGAGGGTACAGGGAAGTCGTGGACAAACCCCTGTCCCACAGAAGCCACCAGACAATATGTGTGTGATGTCTTAAGCTGCTGGGTTATAATTTATTCTAACCAACACATGTGGGTATTTTTTAAATGTTCCTGATCTGTGGAATCCAAAATTCAGGTACCAGAGGTGGTGAAACCCACTCCTTACACCTTTTTCTTTTAGCAGCTCTGAGGAAGAAACCCAAGACCTTGCACATGCTAAGGAAGTGCTCTACCACTAAGCTACACCCCCAGCCCTTTCCATTTTCAACTTTGAGCTGGGGTCCAGCTTGGCCTCAAACTTGCAATCCTCTTGCCTCAGTCTCCAGAGTAGCAGGGACAATAGATGTATATCACCCTTCCTAGCTGAGATGGTATCTTAAGGGTAGGGAGGCCTCCCAGGATGACCCAGATTCCTTCTCTTGTTATCTAAATACCCTCAAGCGGTACTGGGGATATAGCTCAGTTGGTAGAGTGCTTGCCTCGCATGCACAAGGCCCTGGGTTCAATCCCCAGCACCACAAAAATAAAAATAAAAATAAATAAATACCCTCAAGCAAGCTACTTTGACTTTCCTGAGCCTCAAGTTCCTCATCCATAAAATGGGCCTAATACTGATTTCCTAAGTGAAATTATGAGTGCAAATACCAATAATTACCATTTCTTCAACATTCTTTGGTACGAGGACCAGTGTTAAATGCTTTACATGCATTATTGTGATTTATCCTTACCAACTTAGGGGGTAAATTCAGTTATTATGCCCATTCTTGAGATGAGACCACTGAAAAGGCACAGGCCCTGTGTCTGCCTGACACACTGTGGGCTTTAAATCTGGGGAATAAATGAGTAAGGGAAGGTTAAGCAATCCTCGCCACTGGGCTTTCTCACTAGGTGGCAGCAGAGATAGGCAGACCCGTCCACCTCTACCCTCACCTAAACTTGGCTGAAAATTTATTCCTGAAAATAAAGGTTGAGCTGACAGTTTATTCCTGCATTATTTCCTCAAGTATGTATAGACTGCATTTTATCACCACTTTATTTATTAGAATTAGTTGCATTAATTCTTCTCACGACCCCATGAGATTTGTTTTGACCAGTTACAAAAGAGGAAACTGAGAGTTGGGAGTTCCCAAGGTCACAGAGCTGGACAGTGGTGTGAGTGAAATTAAATACTTGATGTAAATCCTTCCAGAACTACTTTTCTATGTCAATATAACTGAATTGCTGTGTGTGTGTGTGTGTGTGTGTGTGTGTGTGGCAAAAGAGTAGTTTTGTTCGTGTGTTTTCAGAATTCTGATCATACAGAACAATACTGTTCTGCACTTGCTTCTTCCCCTGCCAGTGAATCTTGGAAGCATCTCGGAGAGATGATGGTGTTTAGCAGCTGTGATATTCGGCAGTGTGGTTGGATCACACAGTGTCTAGGTAAGCAACCCTTTGCTGATAGTCATCTGAATTGCTTCCAATTTTGTGCCTTTACCCAAAACAAAATGCTTCCAGAAACTTCCATGCAGCTTCTGTGCTAGCATCTCTGTCTGTGGAGTCTCTGAAGTGGGGTTCCTGGGTTGTGTATGATTGTGTGATAAAGATGCTGATCACCTACGGGTGGGAGGGAGGGAGCCAGTTTCCCCATGGCCTTGGCATCCTGGGAAGTTATCAGTGAGCACACTTTTTGCTAGCTTGACATAAAGAAAATCTTAGTAGATAGATAGTGAAATAGATTGAGCTATCTTACGATGAAACAAGCTTCTCTTTTGCCTGCAGGTGAGCAGGCAAAAGTGTGCTTAGAGTTTGCATAGCCAAGAGTATCCCTCGGGGACGAGATGAGAGAAAACTTCCCAGGTCCCTTCCAGGCCACCATTCCAGCCGAGTGTCCTGTTTGCCCTCCCGCTACGCCTGGGATACACACATAGAAAAGCTGTCACTACCCAGGGTCTTGTTTGCTTGTTTGTTTGTGTACTGGGACTGAACCCAGAAGCACTCACCACTGAGCAACATGACTACCCCTTTTTATTTTTTATTTTGAGGCACGTTCTTGCTAAATTCTTTGGAGCCTTGCTGCATTGCTGAATCTGGTCTCAGCTTTGTGATCCTCCTGCCCCAGCCTCCTAATCACTGGGATTACAGACATGCCTGCCCCCATCTCACCTGGCCACTGTTCAGGTTTTAATGTGCAAGTCACAACCAGGCTGGAAGCACCCAAGTTACTTTTGTGCTTTCATTGACATGAGAAGTGTGCGCCGTCCATCCTGCTGGGTAATGTGGATAGGGAGGGCCTGAGTGGCCACAGGGAAAGTACTGCGGGGGGAGAAAACTCAAGGGGACAGGAGGAATTTCTAGGCCCCACACTGTGGCTCTGAGGTGTCAGATGGGAAGCCTCTCAGTCTCCTTACAGCAGGAGTGGGGCTTCCAGAGCACGATGCTGCCCCCGAAAGCAGAGAAGCCAGTGTTGAGACCTTCCGCCCCCCCCTCCCCACATACACACAAACACACTGTGCCACAGGATCACTGAGCAAGCTCAGCCTTTGCTGCCCTGCATCAGGTAGGAGCGATGACTTTCCCCACTTTGCAGATAAGGAAACTGAGGCTCTGGGACGGGGAAGCTCCCAGTGGCATGAAAGTGGTGGGTGGTCCAGGGACACTGCGCTCACTGACCTGGGAGGCGCTCCTGGACCTGCAGAGACACCCAGGCAGATCCCAGAGGCATCAGGCAGGGCCCCAGCAGCAGAGCAGGCAGGGGGTCGACCACAGAGGGCAGCCCTGTGTCATCTGACCCCACCCTTTCCTGGGGCTGCCCATCCCTCCTCAGGGCACGTTATCTGGGCCCTGGGGACCCAGCTAGACTCTCACCAGCTCGGGCCTTCCCTGGCAAGTGGCATCTGACCTTTGGATGTGTAAACAAGCCTTGGCCTGGCCCAAGGTGGCTGTGCTTGTCCTTGAGGCCTGCAGACCTGTGCGTGCCAAGTCAGGGTGTGTGTGTGTGTGTGTGTGTGTGTGTGTGTACACTCATGCATGTGCCTGCTTGGGCTCAAGAAGGTGTGAAGGCATATCCAGATGGGAAGTCTCTCGTCCATCCTACTGTCTGCCTATAAATTGGAGATTTTCAGGAATGGTTTCAACATCCAGGTTCCTTCCCAAAAGAGGCTGGAACCTGGGAATCCAAGGGGAAGCTAAGGACCAGAAAGTCACTGCCATGTGCCTTGAGCCACACAGCAGACAGAGTTAGGTCCAGAAATGTAAGCTGCACAGGTCTTGCTTTCTGAGTCTTGGGGTCCTCTTAGTCCAGTGGGGAGAGGTCTGCCAACAGCCCTGGTTCCCCACAACACCTCCCTGCAGAAGACCCTGGCCCCTCCCACCCACCACCCGAAGCTCTTCTTATCTCTGGGGCCCCAGAGCCTGCTGACTCCTGGGACAGGGCCCACCCTCACTGGAGGGACCAGATGGATGGACCTCAGGGGCTGTGCAGGCCTGATACGGGCCAGCGTGGGGCCCTTTATCAGTAGGTCCGTGTCTCCCTGCAGGCACATAGTCCTTTCTGGGAGAAAGAGAAGTGGGAAGAGGGTTCCCAGTCTTGGGCAGGACAGAGCCTTTTCTTAGTACTTAAAAAAAGAAAAAAAGAGAGAGAAAATATATATAATCTGTATTGCCTTCTCGGATAACAAAGCTACTTCAGGCATGTTGCAATGCATTGGAACGGAACAGAAGTAGACATATGGAAAGTGAAAGTTCCCGCACAGCCACCTTCCAGATGTCGCCTGGGCCTGGTTTGGAGTCATCGCTTCAGACTTTTTTTTCTATGCATAGACTAATGTTGTCAAATATTTAATAAACTAGAATCATACAACAGGATGTGGTGGCTCAGAGAATGTCCCAGGTCCCAATCTGTTCACAGGGCATATTCCTTCATCTCCCGGATCCTCCATCTTTTCATCTGGAAAACCTTGTGTGGACATCGCCCCGATTAAGGACAGCAAGACAAGGCTGGCAAGAGGCGCTCAAGACACACCAGCGTTCCACAACTTACCTTTATTTTTTGCTTACCAACCTAATGTGTTCAACAACAACAACAACAAAACACCTAAAATTGATTTGGGGGTTTTTTCAGGGCTTTTTTTTTTTTTTTCCATTTTGGTGCCGAGAGATGTAGCCCACTCCTTCTGACAAATTCAGAGCTTTCCCTGCATGAGTGAAAGCAATCATCTGTTTTTCCAGTTAATCTTATTGCAGAACAATTCACATACAATAAGATGCGCCCATTTTAAGAGTACAGTTCGATGAGTTTTCCAAACATGATACAGTCCGGTAACCACAGTGTAATCACAATCTAGAACATTTGCATCACCCCAACTACTTCCCTGGAGCCCCTTTGCAATCAGTGGTCTGCCCCACACCCAGCCCCAAGTAGCCACTGAAGCCTTGGTCTGGAGGCTAAGACAGGAGGATTGCAAATTAAGGAGGCCCTAAGCAACTTGTGAGACCCTGTCTCAAAATAAAAAATAAAAAGGGCTGAGAACGTGGCTCAGTAGTAAAGCACCCTGGGTTAAAACCTCAGCACCAAAAAAAAAAAAAAAAAGAAAAAAAAAGAAAAAAGAAAGAAAGAAAAAATCCTCCCTTGTCTAGAATATCACAAATGGGATCCTGCAGCAGGGGCATTGGGTGAGTCTGCCTCTACTCAGCCTGTTGTCTCTGAGGTTGTGTGCATCACTGCAGGACCAGTAACCCTGTGCCTTCCAGAGCTGAGGAGCGCCTGCTGCTTGGACACAGCTCTGTCTGTGGTTCCTTCCACCTGTTGCTGAGTATTCAGGTTGTTTGCACTTGGGGGCCACTAATCAGGTATTTTTAAAACCCAGATGAGGAAGGACTCTGAGGCTGTTTCCCGATGTTCTCTATTCCCTTTTAAATAAACAGCAATGTGTGGTCATGCAGATATGCATGGCCATGCTATAGAGATAGGATGGAAAGTGTTTTGAAAGACCCCTGGTTCCAGCTGGGGGTCCAGAAACCCAAAGAAGGTCTACAGCGTTTCCAAGAGCATGCAGTGAATCTGGAACCCAGCTCTGCTTTTCCCCCATCCCTCCCCAGAGGCCTTGCATAAAGCAGAGCGGGGCACTCCGCTGGAGCACACTAGTGTGTCGTAATGAAGCAAGCTAAATCACGATTTCCATCCTACAGATAGGAAATTGAGGCACAGAGAGGTTAGGCAGCTTGCCTGAAGTTACACAAGGCACGGAATCTCAGAGCTCTCAGCCTCGTACCTGCCCTTTAGGGGGGACACACGGCCCGAGGCATCAACCTGAGTCAGATGCCAGGCATCCTGGGCCGTAGGTCTTCACTTTGCTATGTGAACAGAACCTATTCACTTCCTGGGACTCAGATTCTTCACCTACCTAAAGGGAAAGGTGGAAGTCTGGCCAGAGGCTCTTGGAATTCTTTGGCCATGGGACTCTGGGTGTATTCTTGCTAACAGGAGAAGAGGGGCTGGGCTCATGGCTTTGCTCCCTGATCAGTAGGAGAGACAGGCACTGAGGCCTGGGCTCCGTCCTCAGCAGGCAGACCCATGTCCCCGGGGAAGGGCTCTGGCCCCTGGCCCCTGGCCCCAAGGCAGGGAAGGCTGTGGTGCTGGTGACCCATTGCCTGACACCCGTGGGGTGAGCCTCCCCCTGTGCCCACCACCTGATGGCAACACGTTCTCAGCCTCATAGCCTCTCCCTCCCCTCTAACCCCCACCTCCTCCCTGGTCCCTGCCTGCTGGAGCCATGCTATGGTTCCCTGCCTCCCTGGCTTCAGAAAAAACATATTCCAACCCCGACCCAGCCCATCACTGACTGTGTCTTTGAGCAAACCTCATAGCTCTCTGAGCCTCTGTTTGCCCATCTGTAAAATGGGGTTGACAGCAAGATCTACCCCCACAGATTTACTGTGGAGATGAAATCAACAGTGTAATTTGAAGTATGGTCAGGGGACCCCTGAGAATTCCCAAAACCCTTTCAGGGGATCCAGTACATCCAAATTCTTTTCATTAGAAGACTTAGGAATCATTCACCATTTTCACTCTCATGAGTCTATGCTGGCCTTGTCTGGAGGTGACACAGGTAATATGATATCAAAGCTGATCAGATACAGAAACAGGTACAAGAACCCAACTGTCCTCCACTGAGCAAGATGTTAGAGCATAAAGAGGACCTGGGACCAGGACGTTTGAAGATTGCTGGGTGAGAGCAAGGCTGTGCACGTGGGGAGGGAGATGCCCTTGACCTTGGGCTCACTGAGTTGGGTCCTCTTCTTCTTCCTGCCCTCCTGGAGGTCTTTACCAAACTGGAGGCAGCTGAACAACAGCCAGGAGAGACATGTCGGCCCTTGGCCCTGTTCCTGCTATGGTTGACGGCTGGGTGGCCCTGGGCCAGCTCGGGATGCTCCCTGTTTCTTCACTTGAAGGGCAGGCGTGGTCAGCCAAGAAGAGTCTGTGGGCACCTTGAGCTGCTAACATATGGGTAGAAGATGATCCTTGAGTCCCAAGCCTGCGGCCTCAAGGTTAGATGGCCAGCACTGTGGGAAGCAGCACCCCCTCCCCCGCCCTGCCTGGGATGGGAAGCTTCTCCACATCCAGGTCTCCTCTCCCCTGTGTCCCCTCTTCCCTGGAAGGAGGCTAGATGGTGGTTTGGGGTGGAGGGGTCTGTGTGGGAGGACAAGGAAGGTGGAGGCTTGGATTGGCAGAGGCACCTCCATCCTGGCTCTGACGACAGCCTAGGCACCTCAGGCAAGTCCCCATCCCTCTTTGGGCCTCAGCTCCCAGGAATCTTTTTTTTTTTTGGAACCAGGGATTGAACTCAGGGACGCTTGGCCACTGAGCCACATCCCAGCCCAATTTTGTATTTTATTTAGAGACAGGGTCTCACTGAGTTGCTTAGGGCCTCGCTAAGTTGCTGAGGCTGGCTTTGAACTTGTGATCCTCCTGACTCAGCCTCCCAAGTCGCTTGGATTACAGGCTTATGCCTCCACGCCCGGCTTCCCAGGAATCTTAAATAGGTCCAGCCTAGCAGTGCTCAGGCCTGGCTTCTGCCTGCCCCACCCAATCTGATGGCTGGTGGGGGACTCTCAGGGCCTCATGTCCCAGACTGAAATGCCATTTGCAAACCTTGGCCCTTCTCAGAGCGCCAGGCTCTTCCCAGTTCACTCAACAGACCTTTATGTAGCACCCACTGGACAGACTGGAACCCAGAAAAGAGAAAAAGCATACTTTCAATTCTCTGTATTCTATCCTGCTAATCAGGATTCAACAGTCATTCACTCTGGGCAGAGATAAGAGGGGAGTCAAGTGTGGTCTTTATCCTAGAAGGGACCTTGGACTTCAGCGGGAGAGACATTGTCCATTCCCTCCCACCCGCCTCCCTCTCTCTCTCTTTCTCTCTTTCTCCCTCATTCAAGTTATTGAGCACCTACTCTGGGCCAGCCCCATGCTATGAATAACAGACACAGCCCTGCCCTGGCAGAAATGGCACCCTGGCTGAACGAGCAGACGCTAAACAGATAAACACACAATCACAGATATTATTACACACTGTGATAACTTGTGGGCGAAATGGTCTGAGAGGAAATAACAGGAAATACTTCAGTGGGGATTGGGATTCACTATTACAAACATAGACTTCAAGGACAGTAGCGTAAGCATGTAAAAACTTATTTTTCTCTCATAACGAGAAATCTGGAGGTAGTGGCTGCTGGAATTGTTTCAGCAGTTCAGGGATAGTAGAATGGAAGTCCGTGCTGTGCCTTATATTCCCAAGGTGGCTGCTGGAGTATTAGCCCACACATGTGTATTCCAGTCAGAACTCAGGAGGCATCCTGCCTTCACACATCCTGTATGTCAAATCTCCCTCCACCTCCTGCTTGTAAGGCTACATGTGGCTGCATTTGGGGTCCACCTTGACAACTCAGAATAATCTCCCCATTCTAAGGTGCTTAACTTAATCTCATCTAAAATATTATCCTTTTTCCTAATAAGGTAACATTCCCAGGTTCCAGGGATTAGGGCCTGATACCTTTAGGGGCATTTCACACCCTCCTACAGTAGGTACCCACAATGTCTGTATCTGGGTACTGCACTTAACCCAGGGGGTCAGAGAAAGTCTTGCCAAGGAAAAGATGCATCCCCCAGATGGAAAAGATGAGTGGGGGTTAGGGTAGGGAACAGTGTCCCAGGGAAAGGGAACAGCACATGCAAGTTCTGAGAAAGTTGGCCCAGTTGCCAGTGGGCTGGCAGGAGGGTCAGAGGAGAAAAGCTAGGACCCAAGATCTAGGAAGCCATATTAGGAATTTTTGTCTTTATTCTAAGCACAAAAAAGGGCCCTAAATCTCTTGCTTGGGGCATAACACCAACATGGTCTCATACTTGTGAAAGATTGCTCAGGCTGCAGCATAGAGCCCACATTGTAAGGGGCAGGGGATTTCGGGGAGACTAATCCAGGTGAGAGAGAGTGGCAGCTTGGCCAGGGTGGTGGCTGGGGGTGAGAGCAAAGTGCAGGGAAGGCCTGGGGCTTAGGGTCAGATTAGACAAGGCAAGGACTGCACCCTCTCTCTGAGGACTCCAGGCTGTCTTTAAAAAATGGAATCATCATCGGGCGTGGTGGTGCACGCCTGTAATCCAAGTGATTTGGGAGGCTGAGTCAGGAGGATCAAAAGTTCAAAGCCAGCCTCAGCAAGTTAGGGAGGCCCTAAGCAACTCAGTGAGACCCTGTCTCTAAATAAAATACAAAATAGGGCTGGGGATGTGGCTCAGTGGCCGAGCGTCCCTGAGTTCAATCCCTGGTTCCAAAAAATTAAAAAAAAATATAGAATCATCAATCCCCTAGTTCTGTAGTTGAAAGAGAACTTAGCCATCATTTCCCAGTTGGGGGGAAACTGAGAGCAACGTGGCCTCATTCACAGGGTGATAAAAGGGTACAGCCAAAGACAGATGTAGGACAGTATATCGTCCAGAGGTGCGTCAGGCAGCTCACAAACGAAGGCATTGTTTCATTTGTCTGGATTCCGTGGTGTTTATGGAACTGTAAGTTTTGGAAGAAGTGTTATCTGCCGGGCTTGCTTTTCACACGCCAAGAAAACATTCATGTCAGCACCTCCTTCTGTACTTATGATTTTGCATTTTATGTTTTTTTTTTTCCTAAAGAAGGCTCCCAAGATGGTGTGAACATTGGGCCCCACCGCACGGGACCCTGCAGCCTTCAAGGGCACTCACTGTCCTGGGTCACCGAATGCTGGGCTAGGGGTGGGGCCTGGCGGGCAGCCAGTGCCAGGGCAAAGCCAGCAGGCGAGGGGCCCTCCTCTTTCCACAGGTTGACCCCAGGCTGAGGTCCATGAGGACAGAGATTCTTCTTGTCCCTCGTGGAGGAGGGACTAGAGGAGGTGAATGAATGAACAAATGATAAATGGATGAAGGGTACTGTGGCCTGGGGTCTGGGAGCAGCAACAGGCATGGTGCCCTGAGCTTTCCCAGCAGTTCCTGGGTGGAGCTGACCCCAGAGCTGTCACAGAGGGAAGACCACCTGAGACAGCACTGGCCTTGGCAATGGGCAGAGAGTGTGTTCTGCCATCACTGAGCCCCAGACTACCTCTGGGAGAAGACTCCTCCGATAAGGGCCACCACACTCCTGAGCAAGAGTGCCCTCTGTTCCCTGACCTTGGACTGAACCTCACGCTGGGCAGGGATCCAGGGCTCTCTGGGTACAGAGAGGGCAGAGAGCAAATCACCCCGGAAGGGAAGTGGGAACTGATTCAGAAGTCAGGTTCCAGGAGAGGTGTAAGGTGAAGCAAGCTGCTCGCCTTTCCCACCCTCAGCTGTTAGGTCTGTGAAGCAGGGCAATAATGGATCCACTCCGCAGGGTGCAGGGAGGACTGGGAAGCGTTCAGCACTAGACGTGGCACACGACACAGCAAGTCCTCAGTAATTATCATCTGTTGTGATTCCTTCCACCGGTTTTTCCCAAATGCCAGTCTGGAGAATTTTTTTGGGGGGACAGGGGGATACCAGGGATTGAACTCAGGGGCACTCCACCACTGAGCCACATCCCTAGACCTATTTTGCATTTTATTTAGAGACAGGGTCTCACTGAGTTGCTTAGCGCCGTGCTGTTGCTGAGGCTGGCTTTGATCCTCCTGCCTCAGCCTCCTGAGTCGCTGGGATTACAGGTATGCGGCACCACACCTGGCAGAAGTTTTCTTTGATTCAAGGTAAAATGAAAAGAGAATCAAAATGGAAGAAAAGGCCAATTTACTCTTTTTCAAAAACTATTTTTAGTTGTAAATACAATAACTTTTATTTTTTTATGTAGTGCTGAGGATTGAACCCAGTGCCTCACGTGTGTGAGGCAAGCTAAGCCACATCCCCACCCTCAGTTTACCCTTAATATCTCATTTTTCTTCTCCTTCTTTTCTTCCCCCTCCCCCTCTTCCCCCTCCCCCTCCTCCTGCTCCTCTTTCTTCTCCTCCTTCTCCTTCTTCATGTGTGTGTGTGTGTGGTACTGGGAATTGAACCCTGAGGTACTCTGTCACTTACCTACATCCCCAGACTTTTTGTTTTAAAACAGGGTCTTGCTAATTTGCCCAGGTCTGTCCCAGAATTGTGATCCTCCTGCCTTAGCCTTCCAAGTAACTGGGAATATCTCATTTTCTTCTATTTATCTTTTTCCTAAATTCCCATGAATGTATTACATTTACAATAAAAAAGAAACAGAAGTCAAGTATGAACTAGAAATGTGCATATAAACATAGAATAAACTTAAAAAAAGAAATAATAGCTGTCATGCTAACAGTAATTCCTCCTGAGCAGTGAGATAGGGGTGGGTAATTTTTAGTCTATTCACAATACATTTATCAAATGTTTTTCAAGAAGCATGTGTTTCTTTCACTAAATAAATTATTTGAAGGTAAGAATAACAGTTTGGAAGCTAAGCTCAGTGATGTGCACCTGGAGTCCAGCTATTCAAGAGGCTAAAGAAGAAGGATCACTTGAACCCAGTTCATGACCAGCCTGGGCAACATGGTGAGAACACACCTCAAAAAAATAAATAAAAAGAACGAAATTGTATTTGCCTTTGTTCTGAAATTGTCCTTCCCACTATTCTCATGTCGAAATGTTCCTTATTTTTATGAAATCAAGATCAGAATGGGTGATAACTGATTCTTTAAAAACTCATTCTGGGCAAAATTAAAAATGGATGTCCCAGGGCTGGGGATATAGCTCAGTTGGTAGAGTGTTCCTCTCACAAGCACAGGGCCCTGGGTTCAATCCCCAGCACCGCAAAAATAAATAAATAAATAAATAAATAAATAAATAAATAAATGGATGTCCCTGTGTCAATTGTCAGTGTTTTTTTATTTGTATTTTTTTTCCTGAAATGTCGTGGGCCTGGGAAGCCCTGTTGTCGGATAACTACCCACCGTCCTTGTCCAGTTATCATACTTTACTCACTTTTCAAAATTGACAACAGTTCAAACTTTGTTTTGCTGTATTTGCTTAACCCATGGTCTTTAATTTCTTAAGTACGAGTAGAGTTGAAGCCCTCTTTGTCCCCCATTCCCGTCCCTCCCTCTGAGCTCCCACACACACCAGCATTCACAGCGACGGGCTCAGAGGACTGTGGGTGATACTGTTCAGCAAGTGCAATGTCACACATGGGGTCAACCGCATGTCACATTCTGCTACCTGATTTTGTCCCTCTCAACATTGTTTTTGGGGACTACCTAAATAACCTCTCGATCACTCCCTTTATTACTGAGTCCTCTGGTTGGTATCCACAACCGCCTTTGAGCATGTTACCAGATGACCTGTGCAAAGTCACACAGGAGTCAAATGGCCCACTGTGTGATCAACAGGATGTTCAGGAAATGGTGGTGTGCATCTTCTGGACGATGTGGGCTCTTCTGCTCTGGGGGAAGCCTGTCTCCATGCCATGAGTACATCCAAGAAGCCCTGTGGTAGGGTCCACAGAGTAAGAACTGAGACCTGCTACACAAGGTCACTCTGTGGACTTCTACACTTCAGAATTCTGAGTTCCACACATGGTCCTGTGGCCATGGGCAGAATCCACCAACCATCTCCTCCCCCACCCCACCTTCTGTCCACTTTATCACCCTTGGTCCTGGAGACTCAGGGTGAGCAAAGGATTCAGGCTGTGGGCAAGAGGGGTTTTTGAGACCAGGTCTTTCTTCCAGACAGAAGAATGCTAAGGCACTTCTGGCTTGGACTTACTGTTCTAAGATGTGATTAGAGTTGTCAGACTTACTAAATGATTGACAGATGACAAGGCCTTTGGTGCTCACTAGCACTGTTCAATGTTCTCCCCACTCTGGCACATGGTAGGAGGCATTTCCCTGCCCCTGACAGGTACACGTAGCCTGCTTCATCAAAAAACAAAACAAGCCGGGCGCGGTGGCGCAGGCCTGTTATCCAAGCGACTTGCGAGGCTGAGTCAGGAGAATTGCAAGTTCAAAGCCAGCCTCAGCAACTTAGCGAGGCCCTAAGCAACTCAGTGAGACCCTGTCTCTAAATAAAATACAAAATAGGACTGGGGATTTGACTCAGTGGCCGAGTGTCCTTGAGTTCAATCCCTGGTTCAAAAAAAAAAAAAAAACGAAGTGAGAGGAAGTGATATCTGTCACTCCCAGGTGGAAGCTCAAAGAACAGTGTGCAATACTTTCTCTGCCTCTTGGAATGGCAACTGGCAATGTTCAGGTTGGTGGCTGCTCTATCAACTTGAGGTTTGGAGCAAGCACCAAACAGAGCCCACTGTGTCCCACAAGGATGCTTAAGCCACTCTTTTGGGGTTGTTTGTTACTGCAGCATAACTCTGCCTATCCTAGCTGATATGGGGCCATGTCTGGTGAGCCCACGCTGCTGTGAGCCAGGTGATAATCTTAAGGGCTATCCTTTTGTTAAACCTGGGTTTGATGATGCCAAGTCCAGTTCCCTGGTCTCTCAGGGGGCCTCTCCTTGCAGGGTCCTAATGGAAAGAAGAACTTCACCATCAAGATAGCAGTCGGGGGACTGGAACTGTGGCTCAGTGGTAGAGTGCTTGCCTCACATGTGTGAGCCACTGGGTTAAATCCTCAGCACCACTTAAAAAAATAAAATAAAATAAAGGTATTGTGTCCATCTACAACTAAAAAAAATTTTTAAAAAATAAAAAGAAAGCAGGGGATCCTCCATCCTTAAAAGGCAATGTATGGCCGGGCGTGGTGGCGCACGCCTGTAATCCAAGCGACTTGGGAGGCTGAGTCAGGAGGATTGCGAGTTCAAAGCCAGTTTCAGCAACTTAGCGAGGCCCTAAGCAACTCAGTGAGACCCTGTCTCTAATAAAAACACAAAATAGGGCTGGGGATGTGGCTCAGTGGCCGAGTGTCCCTGAGTTCAATCCCTGGTTCCAAAAAAAAAGAGCAATGTATGTCAGAGAAGTTTGAGGCCGAGTCATTTCCTACCTGCATGTCGTTGGATTGGTAGAGGATTAAATGAAGGACAGATGTCAAGTAGCTAGCATGGCCCTGGACACAGTGGGAGCTCTGAACAAATGCCTGTGCAGCAAAGCACACAGGTTGTTAATAGCAAAAAAAAAAAAAAAAAAAAAAACCAAAATATTAAATATTTATTATATATTATATAAATGAATATATGAATCCAATGATGGAGAAATAGGTTAGTAAATAATGGTAGGCCACCGTGTTGTAAACCGCAAAAAAAGGGTGGGGGGTGCGGGATGGAGAGGAAAGAAGTAGAACAATGTAACATGTGGACCAGGGCTAGAGCGAAAAGAGCACCTTATCCAACAGCTCAGCTTTGAAAGTAGGCAGACCTGGAAATGAGTCCTGACTCCCCTCGCTGTGGGTCTTGGATGAGATTCTGAACTATACTGAACTTCAGAGACTGACGACAGCAGGAGCTCAGTGCATGTGAGCTGTCACTTTATTGCTCCCATTATTAGTATCGAAGCTCCAGGTCAACATGGGCAGAGCACCTGACTCCCCTTAACAGAGCTCTGCCATTCTGTATTTCATCACCTCCGTGACCCCGTGAACTTGATCTTCGTTCATTTTACACACAAGGACACTAAACCCTAAAAGGTTAAGCCAAATGCCCACAGTTTCAAAGTCATCCTATTCCTCAGGTGTCCAGCCTCATCTGTCCTCATCAATTCTCATTAATCCATGTGGGGGTCAGGGTTTGAAGTCAGTAGTCTGCTGGCAAAATTCATCCTCTCAGCCAGGTGCAGTGACACATGCTTATAACCCCAGCAGCTCAGGAGGCTGAGGCAGGAGGATCAAGGGTTCAAAGTCAGCCTCAGCAAAAGTGAGGCAACTCAGTGAGACCCTGTTGCTAAATAAAATACAAAATAGGGCTGGAGATGTGGCTCAGTAGCCGAGTGCCCCTGAGTTCAATCCTTGGTACCAAAAAAGAAAAAAAATTCATCCTCTTAAACTCAGGTGATTCTGGAACAGTGTTCTGGTGTTACAGGGTTATAGGGCTTTATTTCTGCTGGTGCCATCCTGCAACCCTGGTCAAATCATGTCTCCAAGGCAACGCCACAGACAGGTTTGTCAGCTAAATGCCAGCAAAAATAAAGCTGATTGATAAGCGACTTTCAACTTCTGGGTACTTGCAGCACACAATTTTGAATACCAGATTTGATTCAAAGTCTAGAACCTTCCATATAATAGTAAATAAGTCATCAATGATGACCACTGTGATAGCCAGCATCCAGGATGGCCCCATGACCTTCACCTCCTGGTATTCATATCCTGTGTGCTCCCCTCCCACAGAGTGGGGCCCACTGTGTGATCAACAGGATGTTCAGGAAATGGTGGTGTGCATCTTCTGAAGCTAGGTGTAAGACGATGTGGGCTCTTTTGCTCTGGGGGAAGCCTGTCTCCATGCCATGAGTACATCAAGAAGCCCCGTGGTAGGGTCCACAGAGTAAGAACTGAGACCTGCTACCAACCACCACCTGAGTGGATCATCTTAGACGTGGATCCTCTACCCCAGTCAAGCCTTCAGATGACCTCAGAGCTGGACAACATCTTTACTGCAACTTCGTGAGAGACTCCAAGTTCTATCACTCCTAAAATCCTTTTTTTTTCTTTTTTTTTTGGGGGGGGTGCTGGGATTGAACCCAGGGCCCTGTGCTTGCAAGGCTAGAACTCTACCAACTGAGCTATATCCCCAGCCCCACTCCTAAAATCCTGATGCACAGAAATGACAAGGTTAAAAATGTATCACTTTAAGCCATTAAGTTTTGCAGTACTTTGTTATACAGCAATAGATAACTAATGCAAACACCCTATCAGAGTACAAGGGAAAGGAATGCTTTGAATATCTTTTTAAAAAAACAAAGTGTTATCAAATGATTCTCTTTGGCACCTGTGCCGGATGAACCAACGCTCCTTCTGAGATCATCCCCTGTATGTCCTCACCTGGCTGAGTCCTCACAGCTCCAGGTAAACACACTGTCTTTCTCTGGCATCAAATTACCATAGGCCTGCGGCAGGTTGATGGCCCTCTGTACTTGTCCTGCAGTCCAATTCAAACAAAAGCACCAGAACAATATATACCCTTGTAACAAAAATAAACTTTACACACTGGTAAAAACTTGGCAGTACCTAGCACAGGCCACAAGACCAGAGGCCACTGTGCTAAGTGGTTCCATCAGTAACTGAAAAGGGAACATTTAACCTTGTTGGGCCAAACCCCCCTCCTTCTGGCTCCTTCCTCTCTTGGCTTCTCAAGTTTGCCGGGGACACCCCTGCTGGAGACAGGCTCCTCCTACCTATGGTGAAATCTGCTTTTATTGGAGAAAAACTGAGGCTTTGCCGTGACTGTACTTTGGTTCAGATGCAGAGCTGCTGCTCCCTTACTGTCCCCGGAGGAGTTACTTCATACCACTGTACCTGGGCTTCCTCTTCCCAGCTCTGGGGCTCATCATAGCACCTTCTTCATAGAGTAGTTGAGGGATCAAATGAGAAAGGAACTGTCCAGAGATGGCTAGCACAGTGCCTGGCTATTATACTTATCATTTTACTGCTAACCAAGAACAGCAGCAAGAGTGAGAGTTACTCTTCATTAAGGGCTTACCACAGGGTCAGCATGTTTTACATGGACTATCTCATTTAATCCCATGAGATGGGGCCTCTGAGTAGCCCCACTGTAGAAATGAGGAAGCTGAGGCAGAGAGAGGTGATGTGCCTGCTCAGGATCCCACAGCCTGGGGTCATCAGGCACCTGAACCATTGCTTTTAACCACTTTGCTCTTCAGTCTTCTAGCAAGACTGGAGCAAAAGGCCCAGTGAATACAAGGAAGGCTGAAGGGATTGAGGGGAGGTAGAGAGAGAAAGTGCCCAGAGGAACAGGCAAGAGGAGACTTTCCAAAGTAGCAGAGAAAGTGGTGGCATGGAAGTCCTCCCAGCATTGTCCCCTGTATCTTGTCAGTAGTAAGAGTCTCAGGCCTCCTGCACATGTGACAGTCACTATAGTCTCTTGTATGTGCCACCCCAGGCCCTGCCCTGCTAGGTTGGCTGGGCCCCACAGCAGCACAGACACCCTACCCAGGCTGGGCACAGGTTGGACACACTGACAGCCCTGCAGACGGCTCCAGCTTGCCCTTCCTGAGCACCTGCTCTGGCCACAACACAGCACTTCCTCATTAAAATCAGGTTCTGCCAGAAGGAAAAGCCAAGCTGTTTTATTTGCAAAAATGAAATAGTATAAGCTATAATAACATAAAATGGGACCAGTTTGGGTCCGACACTGTAACAGTGTTCTGGCTGAACTAGGAAAGCAAACTCAAAGCAGCATCCACTGCTCTGGCTGGAGGTCAGCTGGCTTGGGTGCCTTTCTGCAGGCTCTGACCTCAGGGACCCCCTGTGATTTGCATGATAGTAAGAGCTTATAGAAGTGTCCACAAGGTGTCAAGTCCTGTTTTCTTTTTTTCTTTTTTTTTTTTTTTTTGGAAGCAGGGATTGAACTCAGGGGCACTTGGCCACTGAGCCACATCTCCAGTCCTATTTTGCATTTTATTTAGAGACAGGGTCTCACTGGTTGCTTAGGGCCTCGCCAAATTTTGCTGAGGCTGGCTTTGAACTCGCGATCCTCCTGCCTCAGCCTCCCAAGTGCTGGAATTACAGGTGTGCGCTACTACGCCCGGCTTAAGTCCTATTTTCTGTAGCTGAGGCTCAGAGAGGTTGAGTTGCTGGGCAAAGGGGCCCAGCTAGTAAGCCTTCAGTTTGCATGTAGCAGAGACAAGGGCCACCTGGGTGGAAGTGCGAATCCCAGAGAAAGGAGGACAGCTGTACCCACTGGACACTGTGGAGTTAGTGAAGCCCATCAGGAAACATTTATCCAAAGAGGGAGGATAGTCTAGCACAGTGGTTCTCAATCTGAGATGATTTGTCCCAAGGAATTGTTTGGAAATGTCTCTAGACACAGCGGTGGAGAGAGCACGGAGCTTCTGGAGTCTAAGGCACCCTTCCCAGCTGTGTAACTGTGAACAGGCACTTAACCTCCTGCTTTCCCTTCTTTAAAACTGAACTTAGTTTCTGCCTCATTGAGGACTCAATGCCTATGAAGTACTTTTTGGAGACAGGCACATAGTAGTACCCTTCGGTTGCCACTGTTAATTATCAAGCACATATGCTCAGCAAAAGAATATGGACACGGTAAACTATGAAAGCAGTAGATTAAGAGCTTGAGAGGGCACAGGAGGCTGGAGGAGGCCCCAGTGACCGGCTCTGGCATTCAAGGCCTTCCTGGTCTTGCTTCAGTCTGCACTGTTCACCTCGCCAACCACTGCTCTGGACAGTCTGCACAATGGGCACCCAGGGCTTTAGCCTACCTGCAGAGTCCCCACCTCCCAAGGATCTCCTCCTCCAAGAAGTCACCTTGACCAGACCAGCCTTTAAGAATCATGGGCTCTTTATTGCAGATGAACAGTGAGGTGGCTTCAGAGATACATCAAAACATAGTCATATCTACACAGACTCTGAAAAACACATACACTCCCACCCATGAAAGACATGCCTGTTAAGACACACTGCAGCTCTGCTCACAGACTGATCACAAATGTACCCCTATACACAAACATACATACGGCAGAATACAATCTCACAAAACACACGTGGTCCCATACATACACTAGGGCACACAAAAACAATACATAGTCAAGGATATGGGGTCACATGCAGGAACTCACAAATTCATCTACATACACATAAATGCAAACTCACAGAAGTCCATGGGAATCTTACACACACATACACCCCAAGCTTTAGGCACACAAAGGCACACACCTACACATATGCAGATATTCCTGGCACACACATAAATACATCTATCAATGCACTTGTATACCTAAGGACTATACATACATACATTATTCAATGACCCAAACACTCTTCCTATATATTCTCCCAAACACACATATAAACAAAAAGATACTTTTTAAAGTCCATGTGTTTCTTTATATATATCCCAGCACATTTCATTCATTCATCGTTTATACCACAAAAAATTGCTAAGGAAACTTCCTGGGGGCGCCTTCTTCATTCAACTTGGTGTCATCGGTACTCGGGCAGATCAACACCATGCAGGCCGCAGGCTCATGCCTCCCTTTCCTTAAGTTTCCAACCCTGGATACGCGGGTGTGGATTGTCTCTCTTCTTCGGACCTCCGCCCCGCCCCAGCAGCCCGCCGCGCTCCACAGCGTCTCACCGCCCAGCCCTCTAGGCCTGCGCGGCGGAGTGCCCAGCGCCCGAAGGCCCCGCCCCTCCGACAAAGGCAGGGCGGGGCCGTGGGCGGGGCCAGGGACCACGTGTATGCACGGGCGGGGGAGCTGGAATGAATGGGGTGTGCCCGGGTGGAAGCGGTAGCGCACCACTGTCCTTCCCCACCGCAACCCGGGCCCTTCGCTCTTCTCCGCCTCGCTTCCCAGGCCTGGCCAGACCTCCGCAGCCAGGAGAGGGGGCCGGGGCTGCGGCCTCCAGCTGCCGCTCCCTTCCGTCCCTCCACTCCGCCCCACCCCGCGGCCCGCCCAGCCCTCGCCTTGCGGCCGGGGTGGAGGCTGAGTCATCGCTGCGGCGCGGTCGGCAGCGCTGGGGAGCGGGCGAGCTGGTAGGCAGGGTGTGAAGCTAGAGACGTCGTGCCACCGGGCGCACGGTGGGACCGAGTTCCCGCGCAGGGTCCTTTCCTGGAGAGCCTGGGAAAGGGATCTCACAGGAGGTCAGGGACTCGGGGGTTGGACTCCGGGACCCCAGAAAGAGCGGATTTCCTGCACCCGTGCCTGGACTACAGCTGTCTTGCAGCATCCTGAAAGAGCCACACAGAGGATGGAATCGCACATTTATACATAACATTAGCGTGGCACCCTGGCCAGGCCTGGCCAACTGGCGGCCCACGGTCAGAGCCGGCCTGCACCTCATCTTTATTTGGCCCACACAGTGTGGTGTTGTTTTGAAGTTTTAGCAATTCCCAGTACTTAAATACCATGCATTTCGGGGGGTGGGAATCACATTTCCAACTCTTGAAACATTAGAATATATGGCAACACGTTTCCTATGATAACAGTAACAGTTTTGAGGGGGGCTGCCTTTTGTGGTCAGAGCATCGCACCCTCTAACTCCTCAGGGTCTCCCCTGCTCCCTACTGAACTTTTATGTTGACCTAGTGATTGCAACCCATTTTTCATCCTACCCATTTTTCAGATGGGGATGGGGAAGTGGGGTTGGTTG
>JAJEJO010004478.1:57048-67446 GCA_020662805.1 Glaucomys volans
GGCCCTGGGTTCAATCCCCAGCACAGCAAAAAAAAAAAAAAAAAAAGCAGAGGAGAGAAAACCCGTCCACACAAAAACTCTTGCACAAAGGTTCCTGGCAGCATTATCCATAAAAGCCACAAAGTGGAAACAACCCAAGTGCCCATCAACAGACAAATAAACAAAATGCTATATCCACATAATGGAGCATTATTCAGCCGTGACGGGAATGGAGTTCTGATGTGTGAACCTTTAAAACATGCTGTTTGTGGCAGGCATGGTGGCATAGGCCTATAATCCCAGCAACTCTGGAGGCTGAGGCAGGAGGATCATGAGTTCAAAGCCAGACTCGGCAAATTAGCAAGGCCTTAGGCAACTCAGTGAGACCCTATTTTTAATAACATATAAAAAGGGGCTAGGGATGTGGCTCAGTGGTTAAGTGCCCTGATTCAATCTCCAGTACCAAACTAATAATAATAATAACAATAACAATAATAACAAAAACACGATGCTGTTTGAAAGGAGCCAATCTCAAAAGACCACATGATGTGTTTCCATGCATATTAACAGAGCAGGTTCAGCCATACAGACAGAAGGTAGATTGATGGTTGCTTAGGGCTGGGAGGACTAGAAGGACTGGGGAGTAACCGCAAGAGGGTATGGAGATCCTTCAAAATATATATAGGTGTATATACAGGTACATATGTATATATGTATACGTATATATTTAAGTCAGGTGTGGTGGCACACACCACTAATCCCAGCAACGCAGGAGGCTGAGGCAGGAGGATGGCAAATTCATTGTCAGCCTGGGCAACTCAGCAAGCCCTAAACAACTTAAGGGGACCCTGTCTCAAAAACTGTTCAACAACCGGGCGTGGTGGCGCACGCCTATAATCCCAGTGGCCCGGGAGGCTGAGGCAGGAGGATATCGAGTTCCAAGCCAGCCTCAGCAACTTAGCGAGGCCCTAAGCAGCTCAGGGAGACCCTGTCTCTAGATAAAATACAAAATAGGGCTGGGGATGTGGCTCAGTGGTCAAGTGCCCCTGGGTTCAATCCTCAGTATCAAAAAAAAAAAAAAAAATGTTTAACAACATTTTTAAAGACTGGGAATGTAGCTCAGTGTGAAAGTGCTCCTGGTTTCACTCCCCAGTGTGTGTGTGTGTGTGTGTGTGTGTGTGTGTTTCTGTGTACATATGTTTTATACACGTGTATATATGTATATGTACATATATTTTTTTAATATATAAGTTGGTACATAGTAATAGTACATACTTATGGGGAGGAATATTCTTTTTTTTTGAACCGGGGATTGAACTCAGGGGCACTCGGCCACTGAGCCACACTCCCAGCCCTATTTTGTATTTTATTCAGAGACAGGGTCTCACGGAGTTGCTTACCACCTTGCCCGTGCTGAGGCTGCCTTTGAACTTGTGATTCTCCTGCCTCAGCCTCCAGAGCTGCTGGGATTACAGACATACACCACCACAGCCAGCAGGAATTCTTTTTGAGGTGATGAAAATGTTCTAAACTGTAGTGATGGTTGCACAACTCTGTTAACATGAATTTACATTTTAAATAGGTGAATTGTACAGTGCATGAATTCTACAACCATAAATTTGGAGAAGGAAGGCAGAGTCAATATCTTACTCACCAATGGATCTTATAAGTTTAGCAAAGAAAATGATGAATGAATCAATGACTCAATGGACGGCTATTTCCCTGCAGTTGACAAAAACCTTCCATATTTCCAAAGTCTAAAATGAATTCCCTTGATGTGCTTGCTTTGCGATCCCAGGAACCCATTAGTGTACTAATAAGAAACCTGAGAATTCAATAAATAATTCCTGAGGTTGCCAGTGCTGCTCCGGAAGAAGAGGGAAATGCATGGATGATTTCTTCCGGAGACATATGTGGGATTGCAGAGTGAGGGGCGGCTAGGATGTTCTGTCTGGAAAAAGGTCCCTGGAGATCCCATTGTGGTCTGTTTCCACTTGGCAAACCTTGATCCATTTATGTGGGCTTATCAAAATGTTTTTGCATTTCCCCCCCCCTTACCCTGGAGACTCAGAAGGACTTTGGTAGAGAAAGTTTCAGAATAAAGTAACACCTGAGGTTCTTTGGAAATAATTTCTTTGCACAGGACCCAAACACTTCAATAGATGTCAATCACCTGGCAAGGAAGGAGTGCTTGTTCAAAATGTCGACTCCTGGGCCTGGTCCCTGGAGGTTCAGATTCTCTAGGACTAGGGTAAGGCCATAGAATCTGCATTTTAAATAAAGTGTCTCAAGCAGAAAAATGGATTTGTGCAGAGGTCTTAGAGACCCATGAATGCAATGTAATGGTGTCCATACGCTGTCCTAGAATTGCCTAGGGTTCCATGGAACACTTGGCTGCTGACTTGGTGGAGGGACAGAGGTGCAAATGGGCCTACCTCAGCACACACCCTCCATGTTTTATCTGTTTTCTGTGTTGGGAGCTTGCATTGTATTGCTTAAAAACCACTAGCTGTGCCCTATCCCTCAGGTAAGTGGAGAAAACAGGGCCTGGGGGGGCGGGGGAACAGGTTTTCCCAGGGTGACAGCTACGACTGCACTGATGGCAGAACAGGACTGACTCCAAGCCTCCTGTTCCCACCCAGGGACCTTCCCACTAGGAAATGCCAGTTCAGATTGCACCCAGTACCCTCCTGGGTGGGCTTCCCTCTCTGTCTCCAGCAAACCCCACAGAAGACAATCAGGTCTGGACTGGGGTGAAGGGGATGAGGTATCTGCCTCTGGCACAAAATCGAGAAAGGTGCTAAGAAACTGACCAGTCAAGATAAATGATACATTAATATCAAAATCAATGCCAAAAAGCATGATGAAGAAAATACCAAAATTTTAAACACAAGCATTGCTCGTTCTGATTTTTCCTTTTCCCACAACGAGATGGTTTCATCCAATGCTATTATTCATCCCGTCTTTATTTGAAATTTTGCTATTTGGTCACTGTGTGTTTTTTATTTGCGTGGGGGCACTAGTTTTCGTTTTTAAATTTTTCCTTAAGGTACTGTTATTCATCTACATTACTACCTCCCTCCATTGAGGGCTTCACTGCCTTCCTCTTATCTGGCCCATAAAACCCTTCTTATCTGAAGACTGACTCATGGTCCTCTGAGAACCTCTTCAGATCCTGTCACTATTTGACAGAAGTGTTTGCATGCTCTCATGTGGCATTGCCCTTGTGACCTGACATGCAGAGAGGTTTGCTATCTGCAGTGGATTTTGTTTTGCTGACCCAGCAACATTATACCTCCTTCTGGCAACTGCAGCCATACTTGGCTGGGGAAACATCACCTTCCAGCGCTGAGCCGCCTTCAGCCCTCAGGGAGAGAGGTGGGTCTGTGACTCACCTCTGCCAATCAGAGCCTTTCAGTCCTCCTCACAGTGATTGGTTCAGGAGTAGTCATGTGACTCCATCACAGCCAATGAGATTCAATTCTGGGGGTTTGGTCTGAACTTTAAGAGAAACTGAGATTAAGATGTAAACAACTTTCTGGGGCCTGAGCATTCTTGAGACTGCTTGGAAGATAGCAGTGTGGCATGCTGGAGACAGGGAGGAGATATATATATATATAAAATTTTTTTTTTTAATTTAATCCCCTGTGCTGGGTGGGGATCAAACCCTGGGCCTCAGGCATGCTAGGCTATACCTTCACCCCAAACGAACATTGAGTGAGCCCCAGCTATTGCCGGGTACCATTCTGAAACCCTGGGGATACAACTGTGAACAATACTAGGAAACAGGCCCTGCCCTCAGTGAGCTGAGAGTCTTGTCAGGGAGGCACATATTAAATAATTGCATGGACAATTATTCGATAAGTATGATAAGCACTGAGAAGGAAAAGCTGAGACTGTTAGGGGGTGTGCAGCATTGGTATCCAAGTCTGTTGAGGTAGATAATCATCTTTATTCATTTGACCGATGTTTTTTGGTTGACCACTCAGTGCTAGGTACTTGTTAAGTCTGAGTGCTGATCCAAGCAGGGGACAAGGCCCAGCTCCTGTCCTCAAGGTATGTAACAGGGTTTCACTTGATGCTTTGACTGTATCTCTTTTTCACTTTGAAACTTACATGTTTTTTTTCTTTTACCCAGCTTTTTCCCTGACCACCTCCCTGATCTCATTTTCTTTGAATCACCTCTTAAAAACCCCCTGTTCCCCATGATGGGTAGAATCACATCCTTTGGGACAGGAGTCCCGTGTTTCTCCTTTGCTAGCAAAGCAATAAACGTCTTTTTCCTTTTTCTCAAAACTGTGTCCTAGTTATTGGATTGGCATCAGGGACAAGGACAGAGCTTTTGGCAACAGGTACTCAAAGCTGCCAATAAATGCACAATCTGAGAGCTGGGAATGTAGCTCAGTGGTAGAGCACTTGCCTAACTGAAGTCTTGGGTTCAATCTATGGCACCACAAAAGAAAAAAATACACACACAAGCACACACACACAACATCTGATCAACTTTATTTTCTATTCGAGAACAGGCCAACCTGTCATTCCATATAATAGAATAAGTGTTCGAATGAATTGAGCAAATGAGTTTTTTTGTTTGTTTGTTTTGTTTTGTTTTGTTTTAGATAGAAAAGGATTGGAGAAATCAGAATTTAAAAAAAAAAAAGTGGGTTGATCATTTTGATTTCTTTCCTAGTAATGTAGGGACATGGAAACAGTAGTGGTAAAATAACAGATTAGTTAACAGGTGACTTCAGGTCACCTTTTTTATGTGAGGTTAAGGCAGAGGAAATTTCTTTATCCTGTCAGTTGAAACTGGTCCTTCTGGGAAAGTTAGCTCTTATCTCCCTAATCTTGATTTCTCTGGAAGGTTAGATAGACAGCTTAGTTTCAGTTTGGTGACTTGGAACTTTAGTGTGACTCCATTTTCAGTCTGGTCTGTTGGGTCCCAGTGCAGGAGCCTGGTCCAAAACAACGGTTTCCTGTCATTTTTTTTTTTTTTTTTTTTTTTTTTTTTTTTTTTGGTACTGGGGATTGAACCCAGGGGCACTGGGCCGCTGAGCCACATTCCCAGCCCTATTTTGTATTTTTTATTTAGAGACAGGGTCTCACTGAGTTGCATAGGGCCTAAGTTGCTGAGGCTGGCTTTGAACTCATGATCCTCCTGGTTCAGCCTCCCGAGTTGTTTGGATTACAGGCGTGCACCACCACGCCCAGCTCCTGTCATTTTTGTTTAACAATATCAGCCATGGAGTTTGGGGACCCTAGGGTATACACAGATTGTTCTCAAAAGCTGTAGTCATGGGGCTGGGGATATAGCTCAGTTGGTGGAGCGCTTGCCTTGCAAGTGCAAGGCCCTGGGTTCAATCCCCAGCACATTAAAAAAAAAAAAAAAAAAAAAAAAAAGGCTGTAGTTATATATTACTACCAGCTGTGAGTGCTAAACTTATCCCATATCTTTCTCAAATTTTACATTTGTCAGATTTTTAAATTCCTGTCAGTTGAATGAATGTGAAATGGAATAAATACATTTTAACTCTTCATAATGAAAAATTATAGGTATTTAATTAGAATAGTATAATGAACTTCTATGTAGCTGTCATCCAATTCAGCAATTGCCAACTCCTTACCAATTTTGCTTCCTTGATATCCTTTCCATCATTTTGAACGAAATCAGAGACATCATACCATTTCATCTGTAAACAGTTCAGTATGTATTTCTTTTTTCTTTCTTTTTTTTTTTTTTTTTTTTGGTACTGGGGATTGAACCCAGGGACACTCCACCACTGAGCCACATCCCCAGTCCTATTTTGCATTTTTTCTTTAGAGACAGGGTCTCACTGAGTTGCTTAGGGCCTCACTAAGTTGCTGAGGCTAGCTTTGAACTAGTGATCCTCCTGCCTCAGCCTCCCAAGTGCTGGATTTACAGGCATGCGCCACTGCGCCCAGCTCAGTATGTATTTCTGAAAGCTAAGGATCCTCCCACTTTCAAACTTAACCACAATATATCATCAAACACTTTCAAATGTCAAGGATAATTCTTTAAAACTAGCAAATGTTCAAATCAATGTTCACATTTGTCCAATTGCCCTTATTTATTTATTTGATAGCAGGGACTGAACTCAGGGGATTATAACCACTGAGCCCCATCCCCAGCCCTTTTTATTTTTATTTCCAGACAGGGTCTGCCTAAGTTGCTTAGAACCTCACTAAGTTGATGAGGCTGGCTTTGAATTTGTGATCCTTTCTTTTTTTTGTCTTTTTGTTTTTTTGTGTTTGGAGGTGGAGGTACTTGGGACTGAACCCAGAGGTATTTTACCACTGAGCTACATCCCCAGTCCTTTTTATTTTTTTAAGGCAGGGTCACATTAAGTTGGTTAGGGACTCTCTAAATTGCTGAGATTGCCCTCAAATTTATGATCCTCCTGCCTCAGCCTTCTGAGTCCCTGCGATTTCAGCTTGTGCCACCTGCCTGGCTACCCTAATGCTTTTTATACTTATTTGAATGAGAATATACTGGTTGAATTAGAATTGGATTGGTTAATAGTTCTTCATCTGCTTTTTTTTTTTTTTTTTGGTACTGGGAATTGAACCCAGGGGCACTCCACCACTGAGCCACATCCCCAGCCCTATTTTGTATTTTTATTTAGAGACATGGTCTCACTGAGATGCTTAGGGCCTCCCTAACTTGCTGAGGCTGGTGTTGAACTCTTGATCCTCCTGCCTCAGCCTCCCAAGTTTCATTTGCTTTTAATCCATAGATCTCCTCCTCCATCTCTCTACCTCCAATATCTTGAATTTTACTGGTCAAATAAATCAAATCAATTTTCTTGTTAGCATTTCCCCAGCTTGGATTTTGCTTGTTGCATTCCTGTGGGGTCATTTCATGCTTTCCTAACTGCCTGTATTTCCTGAAAGTAGGCAAAGAGATCAAGAACAAGTTGGCAAATTACGCTCTCTGTCTTCACTTTTTTTTTTTTATTTGAATAGGATTTTACTAGAACACAGTCACATCCGTTTGTTTAGCTTTTTTCTAGAGGTATTTTTTTGTGGTTAAATATCAGAGTTGACTTATGACCAGATAGTCAGCAAGGTCTAAGCTATGAATTATGTATCCCTAGAATGTTTGTCAGCATCTGCTCCAAAATCTTGATCAGATTCATGCTGGGTTTAGGGGCATGATTTCTTCCTAGAAGGTGGTATTTAATTCCATCAATTCCATCAGGAGGCTCATGGGGTCAACATTTTTCTCTTTGTCCTCTCATCAGATCAATTGATTCATGAGGAGTTATGAAATGGTGATATTCTGAATTCCTCCTTCATTCCTTTTCCATTTTCCTTCCTGGGATGCTGTGTGGAGACAGACTTCCTCTCCTGTGTGTCTGAGGCACAACTCTGCGGGAAAGATAGAACAAGGGCTTGATTGTTTCCCTTTAATTTATTATTTTTCAAAATAATGAGTTGATTTTCTAACATCTTCCAAAGATTATTGCTGAGGTGTTTTATCTATCTAAAAAATATCATGATGAACTCATGGATTTAAATATATTTGATGTTTATCAACCCACTGTAATTATTTTCTTCATGAAGTCTCAAATTTTTGACTTTGACCAAGGACAGTCTCTTTCGATTTCTTTGACAGGACTCTGGCTTCCTTGATTTGTGATGCGAGAAAATAGTCTTAGTAAATATTGTACATTTTCTGCCCCAAAGGCAGAAGTAGCTATTTATCTTTTCAAGGACACCATTTCCTTTCAGTGGAAAATAGTATTTAGAGACCATAGTCTAGGCACTAATGGTGCTCACTGTTCACTGAAGGTCTGGCCATTGTTTCTAGATCTGAAAACACTTGACAGAATGATAAAATATAGTTAGCTAGTTCATTTTCAGATGAGTTACATCAAGAATTCATACTGAGGGCCAGGGATATAGCTCAGTAGAGTAGACCCATGTAGAGTGCCAGCCTTGCAAGCCCAAGGCCCTGGGTTCAATCCCCAGCACCGAAAAATTTAAAAAAAAAAATTCATACTGAAACTTATGATCCAAATCCAGGATCCTGGGCAGGGGGTGCAACTCAGTGGTAGAAGTGGTAGATGCTTCCCTTGGATGCATGAGGTAGGTTCAATCCCCAGCATACCCACCTAGAAGAAAAAAGTAAAACAAAGGAAAAAAAAAATCCAATAATATAAGGTTTTATGTAACCCTTTCCTTGTTTCATTTGCATCTCCTTCCTGGCCCTCAGCAACACCAACGTGATTCTCTTGCTTTATACCACACTACTATCCAGCAGTCTTAGAATAATAAAGCCAAAGCTACCAATAACTATGTGATGACTAAATACAGTCAGATTCTTTTTAAAAAATCAGAACATAGCCGGGCACGGTGGTGCACACCTATAATCCCAGCACTTGGGAGACTGAGGCAGGAGGATCACAAGTTCAAAGCCAGCCTCAGCAACTGAGCAAGGCCCTAAGCAACTCAGTGAGACCCTGTCTCTAAATAAAATACAAAAAATTAGGGCTGGGAATGTGGCTCAGTGGTGGAGTGCCCCTGGGTTCAATCCGCGGCACTGCAAATAAAATAAAATAAAATAAAATAAAATAAAATAAAATAAAATAAAATAAAATAAAAATAAAAAATCAGAACAAAAACTTCTGAAAATGAAGGCAAAAAGAAACTCAGTGGGAAGGGTCTGTGCTGACCCCATGTAACTCCCTGGCAGTTTGCATTATTCCTGGAACTTTTATTTCTAAATTCTGATGCTCAGGGCTTAGTTCTTCAGTGTGATATACTTTTCTGTGTGTGTGGGGGGGTGTGAGTATGGACTGAACTCAGGGGCACTCGACCGCTGAGCCACATCCTCGGCCCTATTTTGTATTTTATTTAGAGACAGGATCTTATTCAGTTACTTAGGTCCTCTCCAAGTTGCTGAGGCTGATTTTGAACTTGCCATCCTCCTGCATCAGCCTCCTGAACTGCTGCTGTAATTACAGGTGTGTGAAACCATGCCTGGCAATGATAGACTTTTAAAATTACAGTCCTTACAGTCTGGGAGCTTACACATGTCTGCTGTGCAAGGGTATAGCAGTGCAGGCTAACAGAATGACCGTTGGGCTGGTCACCCAAGTCAACTCTAGGCTTCTGTTTCCCTCCCTCATATACCTAAAGATAAAGAAAGGAAGGAGACATTGCAGGAGGAAATCTTGCACAACTCAAGTCACCTTTCTGAATAATTTCCTTTTGTATTAAAAAAGGGAGTGCAGGAATTGGACTGTATTGCCCACAGCAGCTTTCTTTCTGTTCTCCTAACACATCTGCCCCAGGGCCTTTGCACTTGTGGTTCACCAGGCCTGGAACTCTTGCTCCAGCTCTTTCATCATTCAAGTCTTGGCTTTAATATCTCTTCCTCTGAGAGGGCCTTCCTGGCCACACAATCAGAAATATCCATCCCTTATTACCTTATCATATCAGTCTTTTTGGGGGGGAATTGGGGGTCAGTGCTGGGGATGGAAGCCACGACCTCAGGCATTCTAGGCAAGCACTTCTTTACCACCAAGCTATATCTCAAGCCCTATTCTTCATGGTAGTATTACCTGTCTAATCCAATTGACTTTTTTTTTTTATATATCCCTTCTTTCCAGAATGTCAATTTGGTAAGCGTAGGGTCCTTGACTTTCTTTTTCTCTGATGTATCCCTCAGAACTAAAACAGTGGCTGGTGCCATAATAACTGCTGAATGGCAATGGTTGTTGAATGAATGTGAGAGCAAATGAGAGAAGTCATCTCCAAAATCCTCTTTATATGCTCTTAATACGGTGAGTGTAGACTCCCAGGCATGACAGTACCAAGTCACAGGTGAGGAAACCGAGGCAGTGAGGGACTTGTCAAAGGCCTCCCAGGCAGGAAGGCGGTGTGGTCCTGTAGCAGGTGTGAAAAGTCAGAGGTGGGAGATTGATCGCACACTACACTGTCCTCCCTGTGAGTTTTTTGTTTTGTTTTGTCGGGTTGGTGCCAGGGATTGAACCCAGGGGCGCTTAACTCCTGAGACACACCCCAGCCCTTTTTCAGTATTTTATTTAGAGACAGGGTCTCGCTAAGTTTCTGAGGCTGCCTTTGAACTTGCGATCCTCCTGCCTCAGCCTCCCGAGCTGCCAGCTGCAGGGATCACAGACGTGCCCCACCATGCCCGCCGCTCACACCACCCTGTCTGCTTGCTTCCAGGAGCCTGGTGAACTGGAGTCCTTCCTCCTCCGAGGACTCTTACTTTTCCATTTGAAAGAGAAGCCAGAACCCTAGCTCTGGTCTAGGGTTACCATGAGATCTGCAAACTCAACAGCACTGAGCACCCGCAGAGTGTTTGCCGGTTCCTCACCCCTAGGTTGTTCCCTGGGGAGCAGATGGGGCTGGGGGGGGGGGGGGGGGGGG